>CAUYRH010121327.1:0-31614 GCA_963574655.1 Perodicticus potto | reverse complement strand
TGTTCCTTATTTCTTGGCCACCAGTGCCCGCCCCTGCAACAAACTTCTCCTATGGAATTTACAATATGGGCCCTGTGACCCATTTCTGGGAAAAAATAAAAAAAAAAACACAGTGTTTTTTTCTTGTTTTTTTTTTTTTTTTTTTTGCAGTTTTTGGCTGTGGCTGGGTTTGAACCCACCACCTCTGGCACATGGGGCTGGCGCCTTACTCCTTTGAGCCACAGGCACCACCCCTCTGTTTTAAATGTTTGGAAACCCTCATGCTTGACAGTGGCCTAAACTTAGCATCACATGGGGGCACTTAATTAAAACCATGGAAGACATAACCCAGACTAATAGAATCTGCAGACAGGCAGAATCACAGATGATGGTACTTCTTCAAAGTGGCCATGGAATTTTAACTAGAAGCCCTCATACACTTGCAGCCAGTGCCATGCTGGTTCAAGAGGCTGATAACTTGACTTTGGGACAAAACTCAAGAATCTGGGTACCATACACAGTGGTCACTCTTATGAACAATGAGAGGTATCATTGGTTGACCAACTCATGCCTCACTGAATATCAAAGCTTACTGAGTAAAGATCTGAAGTTGGTTATAAAGGTTGTATGCATGAGGCCATGAACTTAGGACAGAGGCAAAAGAAAATTAAGAGGCAGGGAGATACTTTTACTTTCCCCTGTTGGCCACTCTTACCAAGAAAGTCACTCAGTGTTGTGTGACATGCAACCAACACAATGCTAGACAGGGATTATCCCTGCTGCCTGAAATTCAGTCCTACAGGGACTGAATTTGATTTTTATTTTATTTATTTTTTTGAGACAGAGTCTCACTATGTCACCCTTGGTAGAGTGCCGTGGCGTCACAGCTCACAGCAACCTCAAACTCTTGGGCTTAAGTGATTCTCTTGCTTCAGCCTCCTAAGTAACTGGGACTACAGGTGCCCGCCACAATGCCCAGCTAATTTTTTTTTTTTTTTTTTTTTTTGTAGTTGTGATTGTTGTTTGGCAGGCCCAGGCTGGATTAGAAGCTGCCCGCTCCTATGTGGCGTATGTGGCTGGTGCCCTAGCTGCTGAGCTATAGGCGCCGATCTGGAAGCCCCTTTTAAAGGCATGTAAATGGACTATACTGAGTTGTCTAGCTGTAGAGAAAACTGGTGCTTACTAGCTCTGGTCTGCACGTACTTGGAATAGGTGGAAGTCTTCCCCAGAAGGATGAAGAGGGCTCCCGAAGTAGTAAAAATGTTGCCCAGAGAAATCATCTTATGGTTTAGGTTGCTACTCTGGTTTAAATTTGACAATAGGCTAGCCCTTATAACAGAAATAGTGCAAATGATGGGTAAAGCTTTGGATATCACCTAGAAACTATATGCGACATATAGGCTTCAAAGCTTGGGCAGGGTAGAGTGCATGAACAGGGCTATACGAGCAGGAATTGGTAAACTCTGCCAGGAAGCAAAGTTTAATTGGATACAGGCCTTGCCACTGGTGATGTTGAAAGAGGCCTCCGTCAGTCCTCTGCAATTTAGCAGGGACTCCTTAAAAGAACTGGGAGAGACTGAATTGAGTAGGCAGCTCAATTCAGAGTAGCAAGGAAGATCTCCACTTAGGTATCAACCGTGTTCTGTTTAGTCTTTTGTGTCTGTACATCTTTTCTCTCTGGGTGATGAAGGTCAAGGATCAGAACCCAGTCTCCCTCAAACCAGGGCAGAAGGGATTCTACCCCATCCTGACCACACACATAGTGGCAAAGGTAGAAAGGATCTTCACCTGGATTCATCACAGCTGGCTGAATAGAGCTTCGCTGCCCCATGGGAAGCAAAGATAACTTTTAAGATCAACATGCCCTGTTCCAGCCACATTGTGGGAGCTGGCTGGTCGACACACAGCTGAAGCCTGAGGAAACTCCTCTTGGGACTTGTCTTAATTGGACTTTGGGAAAAGGGGAGGAGGGATTTGTCTTCAATTTTTGCTGTGGAAAAATGATCCCACAATTCACATTCACAATACTTCGTGAATTTGGCTGCGATTACTCCCCCCTTCCCAAATGCAGCTACCCATTTGAACTCAGTCTGGCCATTCATCCTTTCTTTCCTTGGGATATTAAACTTTCTCTCTTCCTTTCTCTTCCCACTGCTATCTTCTCTTCATTCACTCCCTGCTCTCTGCTATTTCTCATGGCTTCCACTCACTCTCTAATATAAAATAAACTTACATATTTATCTCCTAATCTTGACCTAAAGAAACTCTTTTCTCACACTATGTGCAGGACCAACTGCACAACTGAGCTTTTTCACACCTCCTGAAAGCACATATAGTGAGAAGCAGATGGAATCAGCCAGGCCAGGGCCCATAGGACACATTTGGTCTGGTGGTTTTCTCCTCCTACAAGACCTTCCCACCTGTCTCTCATGCTTATTGTTTTGGAAATTCAGCTCCCACCCTGAAAATGCCCAACTTGAATCATTTGAATAATTAACTTTTGAATTGGAAATGTCAAAGATTATCAGTGAGTTGTGCTGTCTATTATTTAAAATAAGGGTTACTGTGGTCTTGGATTTGGGAATATTGATTTAGAGAAGTAACTTTTGAATTGGAAATGTTAGAGATTGTCACTGAGTTGTGGCTGTTTATTATTTAAAGTTAATATAGTCTATGCTGTGAACCATTATGTATAAAACTGTAATTATGAAAATGGAGAAAAGAACAGTCGAGAGGCTACTCTCACCATACCCCAGAATCATTGGCCTTCTGACAAAATTTGAGAACCTCTCCCTGTCTCTGCATACTGGCTGACAGTGACAGGCAGCCAGACCCTCTTCCTCCAGTAACAGTCTCTCTCACTAATGCAGAGGCCAAGGAAAAAATTTCCCCTTACTTCTTTGAAGGTTTCCTGGATACCAACTCACACATGACAAATTAATAAGAGAAAAGGCACACAAATTTATTAATGCACTATATGTGGGGAAATCATAGAAAGATTACCCCAACCTCCCACGGGGGTACAGAAGCTTAACTACTTTTTTTCATAAAAGAAGAAAGACATGGGAATGTAGACCATTATCTTCAAAGACAAAAAATGATTAGAGAGAACGAATGTAAGGGGGAGGAAGAAGCGATGTTGGAAATGATTCTTTTAGGAATCTGAATGAACCTGAGAGGCAGAAATTATATTGAGGGAAAAAACCATTCTCCAAGAGTGGCTGGATTTTCTAACTGGAGCAGATAAGGAGGTAACAGGAAAACAAAATAGAAGGCAACTGTTTTTATTTTGAGAACACACTTTCTTTGTTACTCAAGGACATTTTAAAGAGTCCATCCCTACTTTTGTGATGAGGGGAGCAAGAATAGGTTATATGGGACTTAATATTCAGGCTGATTTCCAAAAAGCTTTCAATTTTGAAAAGCATTCAACATGTCTAAACTACAATTTTTTTTTTTTTTTGGCAGTTTTTTGGCAGGGGCCAGGCCTGAACCTGCCACCCCAGTATATGGGGCCAACAACCTACTCCTGGAGCCACAGGTGCAGCCCCTAAACTACAATTTTTTGAACAATTATTTTTCTGCATTATTCAACTTAGCAATAACCAAACTTTAGGCTTAATCAATCACAAAGTGCTAATTCTCCTCTTGAGAGAGGATACCTGAGGAGGGTGAGGTCTAGGAGAACAGGTCTTGTCAAGGACAGCACAAGGATACACTTGCAGGGTCCTCTCCATGGTGACTCAGCCCTTAGGAATTTGTAAACTTAGCTTCCTGGAACTTGAAAGTTTCCAAGTTCTGTGAAATACTGTAGTTAGGTGGGGGCTGGAATAGCATCTCCCACTTGATTCAAACTGGACAATGAGAAGGGTACCTGTGGGGTGGAACTTTCTGACTGTCGATAAAAAGGGAAAGATCAAGCCAGATGGGGAGCGCGGCCATTTGGAATTCTTCTATGCCGTAAGCTCCCAGATGGCGAATAAAGCCCTTCCTCTTATAAACGTGGTGTTTGTGTGCTCTTTCTCTCCATTGGGCCTTGTGTTCCTGCAACACTCTGATTACAAAAACCAAGAAAGTTTCACCTGGATAGTCCAAATAAGGTCAATGCATAATTGTAACCAATCAGTTTGGTTTCACTTTTCATCGAAACAGAATCTCACCTTCTCACTCTCAGTGGAGTGTCCTGGAATCACAGCTCACAGCAACCTCAAGCTCTTGGGCTCATGGGATCCTTTTGTCTCAGCCTCCCAAGCAAATGGGACTGTAGATCCCTGCCACTACCCCTGATTATTTTCTTACCTTTTTTTTTTTAAGGGACTGGGTGTCCTTTCTGTTCAGGCTGGTCTCTAAATCTTAAGCTCAAGTGATCCACCCACCGTAGTCTCCTAGAGTCCTAGGATTACAGGACTTAGCCACCATGCCTAGCCAGGTTTGCTTTCTTTTTTATTTTTTATTTTTGTAGAGACAGAGTCTCACTTTATCGCCCTCGGTAGAGTGCCGTGGCGTCACACAGCTCACAAAAACCTCCAACTCCTGGGCTTAGGCGATTCTCTTGCCTCAGCCTCCCGAAGTGGCTGGGACTACAGGTGCCCGCCACAACACCCGGCTATTTTTCCGTTTTGCAGTTCCGCCAAGGCCGGATTTGAACCTGCCACCTTCGGTATATGGGGCCGGGGCCAGCGTCCTACTCGATGAGCCACAGGTGCCGCCCAGGTTTGCTTTCTTATACACACCTTGTGAGAACCTTTCCTTCAATCACCCCAAAACTCCACAACCCTGGAACCTCCAAAAATCTACGATTCATGGCTGAGGATCTATGAATTGCTGTTTGTTTCATAAGAATATTTTAGAGAGTCTATCCCCACTCTTTTTTTTTGGCTGGGGCTGGGTTTGAACCCACCACCTCCAGTATATGGGGCTGACACCCTACTCCTTGAGCCACAGGTGCCACCCTTTTTTTTTTTCTTTTTGAGACAGAGTCTCACTATGTCACCCTTGGTAGAGTTCCATGGCATCACAGCTCACAGAAACCTTAAACTCTTGGGCTTAAGTGATTCTCTTGCCTCAGCCTCGAAAGTAGCTGAGACTACACGTACTCACCAAGTGAGTATGGCTATTTTTTTTTGTTGCAGTTGTCATTGTCATTTAGCTGGCCTAGGCGGGTTCGAACCTCCAGCCTAGGTGTATGTGGCTGGCGCTGTAACCACTGTGCTGCAGGTGCCAAGCCTCAATTCCTACTCTTGTGCTGAGGGCAGCAAGACTAGGTAATAAGGGACTTAATATTCAGGCTTTGGTTTATCTTCTTTAAAGGAAATTCAATGTGTTTGGAATGGCAATTTTAAAACAAATTGATGGGTATTGTTTGAAAGAGAAGAAAAATAAATGATTTATGCATCATTATTTGTCATTTTCATTAGACATTTCAATCATCATCATTTGTTTCTTCAACATTGCCCATAATATGTGAAGAACTGTTGTACCCAACATGAGTGGAAAGTGGAATTTTAGAGAAAATGTCAGCACACTGTTCAAATTGAATATAGGGTCCTTTATTGGCAGGCCAATACCAAGAGGCGGTTCACACCAAAGACTCTCTCAGCCTCCACATGACAACAGGAGGAAGTTTTTGTCTTTCTTTCCCTTGGGGAGGGATGGCATCCTTAAAGGGAATTGAGACTTTGCAAGGTTAGATCTATAGTGTAGGGGGTTGGGTAGTTGAAGAAGATAGGAATGTGATTTTACAAGTGTCTGTGACTCTGGGCTAATCCCCTGTCTCCACAGGATATGTTCATTTAACAGCCCTTTTCTGCAAGGCCTATGCCATCAGGGGCAGATAGTGATGAGGAGAGGAGGAGGAAAAGAGAGTGAAAAATGGAGTCTGTCTGGCCTTTCAGAACCACTACCAGAAAAGAAATCATGATTTGTATCAGCATGTACTGATGAGAGAGGATACACAAGAAGGGTGAGGTCTAGGAGAGCAGGTCTTCTCGAGGAGACCCCCCCTCCCAAATACACCTACAACGTCCTTCCTGTAGCTCTTAGAAATTTGTAAAAACTTCTCAGCTCTTAGAAATTTGTAAAAACTTAACTTCCTGGGACTTGGAGGTTGACACTTGCTTCCACTTCAGTGCAAGCCCACGATTCTAAGAAAGGTGAAGCCCACTTCTCTAGCTGATTCAAACTGACCAATGGGAAAGGTACCCATGGGCCAGAACTTTTTGAATGGGGATACAAAGGAGAAGACCAAGCCAGCGGGGAGCACGGCCATTTTAAATTCTTCTATGCCATTTGTTCCGCAGGCTGAAATAAAGCCCTTCCCTTTTTTTTTTTTTTGACACAGAGTCTCAAGCTATCACTCTGGGTAGAGTGCTATGGCATCACAGCTCACAGCAACATCCAACTCTTGGGCTCAAGCGATTCTCTTGCCTCAGCCTCCCAAGTAGCTGGGACTACAGGCACCCACCACAACGCCTGGCTATTTTTTGGTTGCAGCCGCCATTGTTGTTTGGCAGATCCAGGATGGATTCGAACCCGCCAGCTCAGGTGTACGTGGTTGGCGCCTTAGCCGCTTGAGCTACAGGCACTGAGCCAGAGGTAAGCCGTTTAAAAATCTGATTTTTGCTAATGTCTGCAGACATTTGTTTTTTGTCGTTGTTTGTGTAGTAGAGCCCTTAGGAACCTCTGAGGGAAGGCCAATGGCACAGGAGCCTTGGACAGGAACCTCGGGTTGCTGGGCTATCGGACTGTCAGAGGCTCTCAGAGACATGTGTCAGTAGAGCGAACCATTGCTAGAAACAGCAGGTGGAGAGCCTCAGCCCTCTCACAGACAGTAGGACACTTCTGCCAATGAGACATGGGTGCTTTGGCCTCAGGCCTTGGAGAAGCTGCAACACAGAGAGCAAGTGACAAGGGACTTTGATTTCTAACCTCAAGGGTTACCCCTGAGATTGGTCCCGTAAGCCTATAAGACAGGAACCTCGGACTCATGGGCCATTGGCCTGTCAGAAACAGGAACCCTGGATTACTGAACTATCGGCCTGTTGGGGGCTCTGAGAGATTGGTGTCAACACCTGTCACTAGAAACACTGGGATGCTGGTGGGGAGCCTCGGTCTCAGAAGTGCAAATTAGATTTATATACTTTTGTTTATTTATGTTCCATGTTGTTTGTCTAGTTAATATGTTATAGTTTGTGCTTCTGCTCTTTTCAGCATGGGTTCCTCTTCTTCAAAACTTAGACTCCCCCCTGAACTGTCTTCTCAGACATTGCAAAGATGTTTTTTCTACAGACAAAAGTGATGAATACAGAATAAAGTTCTCCAAAGGGTGCCTCAGGACCCTTTGTGAACTCCAGTAGCCAGCCTTTGGTATAGGCTGGCCCCCTACAGGTTCCTTTGGTCCTTTCTTATTCTGTCAGGTATGGAAAACAGTCACCGGAAAGCCTGGTCACCCCCAATCAGTCTCCTTACATTGATATATGGACCAAGGTGGTGAATAATCCCCCACCCTTGGCTCTGCGCCTGTTCTCTCCATCTAGGAACCACAAAGGCCCCTTCAAAGCACCACCTCATCCTCCCAGCGCCTGAGGAAGCAGAGGATCCTATCCTTAACCCTTGGCCTTACCATCCTTCTGGCCCTTCAGCCCCTCCTATGGTCTGTCCCCCACATACGTAGGTGGAATCCTCTTATGGTCCCCTGGAGACTCCCTCCCCTGAATCCTCTACATCCCTACCTGTACCTGATCTCTTCCCACTGCACAAAGCCCCAGGGGGAGGGGGATTTGTTTATGTTTCCTTTACCATAAATGACCTTTATAATTGGAAGCAACAAAACCCCCCATTTTCAGAGAAACCTCAGGCCCTCATCTCTCTCTTAGAATCTGTCTTTTTCACCCATCAGTCCACTTGAGATGATTGTCAGCAACTTTTACAGACCCTCTTCACTACCAAAGAGAAAAAGTGTGTCCTTATTGAGGCCCATAAGTGATCCTGGAAGCGACACATTCCCTGACTACCAAGAATGGGCTGAGCGAGTTTTCCCATCTAAATGCACTGGCTGGGATCCAAAAAAAATGAAGGTAAGAGGTCCCTAGATACTTATTGCCAGACTCTTCTGACCGGCTTGCCGAGGGCTGCCCAAAAGCCTACCAACCCGTCTAAGGTAGGCAAAGTCCATCAAGAGCCCACAGAATCCACCTCTGCTTTCCAAGAGAAGCTCCTCCAGGCATATTGGACTTACACTACCATAGATCCAGATGCACCCCTCAACGGACAGGCAGTAAATATGGTTTTTGTTATGCAGCCGGCCCCAGACATCAGAAGAAAATTACAGAAGTTAGAAGACGTTGAGGGAAAGAACAGTGAGGAACTCCCGAGTGTGGCACAAAACGTTTGCAATAATCAGGAAGCTCCAGAAGAAAAAGTAGCCAGAAGATTAGGAAAAGTAAATGTGCCGCTTTGCCAGTGAACCTAAAGGAGAGGGAGCTCCAGGACAGGGAGGGAGTCAAAGGCCGTGCCTAGGAATGAATCAATGAGCCTACAGCAAAGAACAGGGACACTGTGAAGACCGATGTCCATAAAATCCTAGGAGAAAGGGGCAAAAGACTAAACTTATCCTGTCCATAAAAGAAGACTGAGGTGGCCATGGCTGCTTACCCATTTGCCCCCAGGAGCCTACGGTAACTCGTTTTTTTTTTTTTTTGTTGTTGTTGTTGTTATTTTGAGACAGTTTCACTATGGTGCCCTTGGTAGAGTGCATCACAGCCCACAGCAACCTCAAACTCTTGTAGATTCTCTTGCCTCAGCTTCCCAAGTAGCTGGGACTACAGGCGCCTGCCACAACACCCGGCTATTTTTTGGTTGTAGTTAGCATTGTTATTTGGCAGGCCCAGGATGGGTTTGAACCCACCAGCTCTGGAGTATGTGGCTGGCACCCTATCCACTGAGCTACAGGCACTGAGCCCCTACAGAAACTCTTAAAATTGGGAGCACTCCTGTAGACTTCCTAGTTGATACCAGAGCAGCTCACTCGGTGCTGACTAAACCACTCGGGTCCCTGTCAACATCCACCACCCGAGTACAGGGAGCAACAGGCCAGACAGCAGCATATCCCTGGACAACTGCCCATATGGTAGACTTGGGAAATGGAGTATGACCCACTCCTTCCTAGTGATCCCTGATTACCCTTATCCCCTCCTGGGATGGGACCTTTTACGAAAACTAAAAGCTACCATCTCATTTGAAAGCTTGCCTGGATAGTTATCTTTTCAGAAGGAAACAGCCAGACTCTTGGTGACATGTCCTCTGTCCGAAGATTACCTCCTCCAGCCCCCCCGGGGAGGTTCCCAAGAGAATCTAGAGATTTGCAGACCCAAATCCCCAGGGTGTGGGCAGAAACCAACCTACCGTGTGTAGCCTTCCACCAACCCCCCAGTAGTGTGGTTCAGTTAAAAGCTAACGTACTCCCCATTAGGGTTAAACAATACCCTATGAAACTGGAAGCAAAGAAAGGTATAGCCGTTCACATCAAGCGGCTAAAAGAGGCAGGCATCTTGATACCCTGTCAGTCAGCCTAGAACAAACCTCTCCTTCTGGTCCAAACACCGGGAACCCAGGAATACCACCCAGTCCAGGACTTAAGTTAACAAACAGGTAGAGACCATTTACCCTACAGTCCCTAACCCGTATACTCTCCTGAGCCTTATAACCCCCAACCGCTGCATGTATACAGTGCGGAGTTAAAAGATGTTTTCTTTAGCATCCCTCTAGTTCCTATAAGCCAGGCAATTTTTGCTTTTGAACGAACTGATCCCGATATTGGGTTTTCTGGACAATTAACATGGTCTTGCTTGCCTCAGGGATTTAAGAACTCCCTGATCCTCTTTGACAAGGCATTAAGCTGAGACCTTCAACAATTCAGACTATGACACCCCTCAATCACTCTCCTGCAGTATGTAGATGACTTACTTATAGCAGCCTCCTCCCCTGCTGAGTGTAAAGAAGCCATAGAAGATCTTTTTTTTTTTTTTTGCAGTATTTGGCGGGGGCTGGGTTTGAACCCGTCACCTCCAGCATATGGGGCCAGCGCCTTACTCATCTGAGCCACAGGTGCCACCCAGAAGATCTTTTAAGTACGTTACAAGAGCTAGGGTATCGAGTGTGAGCCAAGAAAGCCCAGTTGTGTGTTACCCAGGCCACATATCTGGGGTACGTACTTAAAGAGGAGAATTGAGCCCTCTCAACCCAATGAGTGACAGATAGCCATCCTCCAAATTCCGACTCCCACCACCAAGAAATAGGTACGGGAATTCCTGGGAACTGTTAGGTACTGCAGGTTATGGATTTTGAGTTTTGTTTTGCAGTTTTGGCCAAGGCCGGGTTTGAACCCGCCGCCTTCGGTATATGGGGCTGGCGTCCTACTTGCTGAGCCACAGGTGCCACCTTATGGATTTTGAGTTTTGCTGAAATAGCCAAAACCCTCTACACAGACATGCGGGGGGGTGGAGGGGGGGTGTGGGGGTGGGGGACACGGGACTCCCCTTTGCATTGGACTGAGGTAGAGCAGAAGGCATTTGAAACCTTAAAACATGCATTTGTATCCGCTCCTACTTTAGCCCTACCAGATATTACCAAGCCTTTTCATCTTTTTGTAGCAGAAAAACAGGAAATTGCTAAAAGTGTCCTAACCCAGAACTTCGGCCCTTGGAAGAGACAGGTGGCATATTTATGAAAATGTTTAGATCTGGTGGCAACAGGATGGCCCACCTGCTTCAGAGCCATAGCAGCCACTGCCTCTCTGATAAAAGAAGCAGATAAGTTAACAGTGGGCCAGGATTTTTTTTTTTTTTTGAGACAGAGTTTCACTATGTTGCCCTTGGTAGAGTGCTGTGGCATCACACATCACAGCAACCTCAAACTCTTGGGTTTAAGCAATTCTCTTGCCTCAGCTTCCCAAGTAGCTGAGACTACAGGTGCCCAGCATAATGCTCAACTATTTTTTTTGTTTTTGTTGTTGTTGCAGTTGTCATTGTTGTTTAGCAGGAACCTAGGGCCAGGGTTTATTAATAACAGCCCCTCGTGCAGTTAAAACCCTCCTGAGAGGAACCTCTGACAGATGGCTGTCAAATATACACTTAACCCAATACCAGGCCCTGCTGTTAGACCAACCTTGCATCTGATTTCAAAAGGCCACAGCACTGACCCCAGCCACCCTCCTGCCAAACGACAATCTGGAGATGCCTGTACATGATTGCCTAGAACTGACTTCAGCTCAACAAGATACACACTCTCATCTCTTGAACACTCACCTCCCAGAACCAGAGGACACCTTCTTCACAAACAGCAGCAGCTTCGTACAAGATAGAGCCACAATTTATAACCAGAAGGCCAGGTATTATGGGTCCAACCCCTGGGACGTGGAACTTCTGCCCAGTGATCTGAATCACTGTCTTTAACTGGCTTGGTGCCTGTGGCTCAAATGGCTAAGGTGCCAGCCACATACACATGAGCTGGCAGTTCGAATCCAGCCTGGGCCCACCAAACAACAATCACAGCTGCAACCAAAAAATAGCCGGACATTGTGGCAGGCGCCTGTAGTCCCAGCTACTTGGGAGGCAGAGGCAGGAGACTCTCTGGAGCCCAGGAGTTGGAGGTTGCTATGAGCTGTGATGCCACAGCACTCTACCCAGGGTGACAGCTTGAGGCTCTGTCTCAAAAAAAAAAAAAAAAAATAGCTTTAACTCAAGCTTTGAAACTGGGAGCTGGAAAGACAGTAAACATATACACTGACAGCCAGTATGCTTTTGCTATTGTGCATGTACATGGGGACATTTATAAACAAAGAGGCTTATTAACTTCATTTGGTAAAGAAATTAAAAATAAAGAGGAAATTCTAGCACTCCTAGAAGCCATATGATTACCAAAAAGGGTTGCCATTATTCATTGCAAAGGCCACCGAAAAGGAAATTCCTTTGAAGTGGAGGGAAACTAGGCAGCTGATCAAGTGGCACGGGAAGTAGCCCAAAACCAGTGGGGACCTCGGATCTTCTAGTCATGACTCCAGCCTTACTCTTACCCAACCACCCTATCTACACTAAAGAAGAGGAGGAGTATTGTCAGAAATAGGGGGGCACAAAAGATAACAAAGGGTGGTGGATCCTGCCTAACCACCGTGTAAGGCTCTCTGCCTTGGGCCGAACAGTTATTAGTCAGCTGCATCAATCTACCCATTCAGGAAAGGGGAAATTGGTTGAATTGTTAAGAGGCAGACTCCACACACACCACCTGCACAAACTTTGACATAACATAACCTCCAGGTGTTTTGTATGTGCCTAAGCAAATACAGCCACGGCCCGAGGTAGTTGGGAGCCAGATTAAGGGGCAACTACCCTCGAGAACACTGGGAGTTAGACTTTTTTGAAATCAAAAGGGCACAACGAGGCTCAGCGCCTGTGGATCAGTGAGAAGGGCACCAGCCACATACACTGAGGCTGACGTTCAAGACCAGCACTGGCCTGCTAAACAGTAATGACAACTCCAACCAAAAAAATAGCTGAGTGTTGTGTCAGTCGCCTGTAGTCCCAGCTACTTGGGAGGCTGAGGCAAGAGGATCACTTGAGCCCAAGAGTTTGAGGTTGCTGTGAGCAACCACAGCACTCTATGAAGGGTAACAGAGTGAGACTCTGTCTCAAAAAAAAAAAAAAAAAAAAAGGCCCAATGAGGTTATAAATACATCCTTGTTTTTGTTTGCACATACTCAGGATGGACAGAAGCCTTCCTGACAAAAAATGAGACTGCTCAAATAGCCACTAAAAAACTTCTTTAAGAACTCATTCCCGAATTTGGCCTCCCACAGATACTGGGGTCCAATGACAGTCCAGTCTTCACAGTGCAAATATCAAAATTAATAGTGAAGGCGCTAAACATAAATTGGAAACTCCATCGTGCCCCTCGAGCTCAGGGCAAGTAGAAAGAATGAATCAAATCTTAAAAGAAACCTTATCTAAATTCACCCTTGAGACTGGTGAAAGTTGGCTGGACCTCTTGCCTTTCACCCTTTTGTGAACACAGTCCCTACTGGGCTGGTTTTACTCCTTTTGAAATTATGTATGGGAGGCCTCTTCCCCTCCTCCTAAAAATACAAAGTGAATTTGTAACTGAAATCTCTAACCATACCCTACTTAAGTCCTACAGGCTCTCTAGGCCACCCAAACTGCTATTCAAAGGCTCATCAAAGACAGCCAGATGCCTCAGATAGACCTCCCCGAGTTCTCATCAATATCAACCTGGAGACCTTGTACTGATCAAGCCATATGGTTCCAAAGTGCTTAAACCCAAGTGGAAAGGACACTTCACCATCATCCTATCCACTCCCATGGCCATGAAAGTTGCCAGCATTCCTGCTTGGATCCACCTCACCCATGTGAAGTGAGCACCACCCAAGCAACAAGGGACAGAAATGGACCGCCCAACTGACAGAAGATCCTTTAAAGATAAGAGCCTTGGGCAGCGCCTGTGGCTCAGTGAGTAGGGCACCGGCCCCATACACCGAGGGTGGTGGGTTCAAACCCAGTCCGGGCCAAACTGCAACAAAAAAATAGCCAGGCATTGTGGCGGGCACCTGTAGTCGCAGCTACTTGGGAGGCTGAGGCAAGAGAATTGCTTAAGCCCAAGAAATGGCAGTTACTGTGAGCTGGGACATCACAGCACTCTGCCCAGTGTGAAAAAGTGAGACTTCGTCTCTAAAAAAAAAAGAGTCTTGCAGGTACTCTCATAATATGGCTACTCCTCCCACAGGGAGGAAGGGGGTGAAATCAACTCTCCATGACCCCTAATCCTGGATTTGGGAACTTAAGACATACTGAGACAGGTGAAATGATCCAAAATGTTACCACTGACAAACAGCCAACATTTAAAATAGATTTCTGTAAGCTTGGTATACCCCTGTCAAGAAAGGGAGGTGTCCATGCCCTTAGTTGGGGTTGGGGAAATCCAAATACAGGAAGCAGCGTCTACACCTGGGGTTGGGGTGCTATAGACCTAGAGAAAAACTGACAAGGCATCAGTACTATGCCTGTCATGCAGGAAGAGACCCAGATCGCGGGGGACAGGAGAACTAGTAAACACTGGGGCTACAAGACAGAGGCCTCTTGGACTCACTGGGATGACTGGCAAGACATTAGATTTACCTCAAACACCACCTGTACAGCCCCTAGTAGCTGTAACCCAGTCATCTCAAGAGCAAAAGACTGGTACAGTGTCCATAAACACGTATGGGAAATAGGAAAGACTTGGGGACTCAGACTCTATGTGTATGGTAGAGACCCTGGAGCCACTTTCACAATCCAATGCCACAGACTTTTCATCCCAGCTCAGCCCATAGGCCCAAGTGCAGAAATTAATCTCCCTCCGCCTTGGCCCAGACAGCTGCAGCTCCTGAAACTTTTTTCTTTTTCTTTTTTTTTGAGACAGTCTCACTATGTCACCCTCAGTAGAGTCCCCTGGCATCACAGATCACAGCAACTTCAAACTCTCTGGCTTAAGCTATTCTCTCGCCTCAGTCCCAAGTAGCTGGGACTACAGGCTCCCACCACAATGCCTGGCTATTTTTTGTTGCACTTGTCATTGTTGGTTAGCTGGCCTGGGCGGGGTTCGAACCCGCCACCTTTGGTGTATGTGGCTGGCGCTGTAACCACTGTGCTATGGGCGCCGAGCCCCAAAACTTTTCTTAAAGGCCAGATGGAGCCGAACTCCTAGATACCCTATCAACCAGGGAAGCCTAACTCCTCACCCTAGACTATACCCTTTCCTCCGAGTGTAAGATGCTGTATATGGATTCCTAAACACTTCCCATAGCAACCTGAGCAGAGATTGCTGGCTATATCTAAATCCTGGCCCCCCTTACTATGTTGGGGTAGGAGTCAACTCATCCATCATGGCCGGGAACCCAGGAGAGGTCAATATAGTGAACTCTACCTGATGTAATTGGCATCAGCCAAAACTCACCCTAGGAGACCTACAGGGACAGGGGCTATGCATAACCCCCCCTGGGTATAACCTCCAAAATTTACCCTATGAAAACTCCTGCAGCCAAGCAGTATAAGGAAACAGGGCAGAAACCCACCAATTCTTATATTATAAAGCCCCCTTTGAAACCTGTTTTGCTTGTACCAAAGGCCTAATCTGCTGTTCCTCTGCTATCTTATTTTCAGATGGACCTCCAATCCTATGTATACGAGTTCACGTTATACCCTAAGTATACATATATGATGGAGAAGGGGGAAGAGAACACCTAGATCTGGACTTAAATCCCAATCCCAGGAGAATAAAAAGAGCCCCCATTCTCGTCCCTGCTTAATTTCAGCAGGCATAGCCAGGTCTGCAGCACTCGGGGCCAGTTCAGTAGTCATGCAGGACAACAAATTTAAACACCTCAGCCAGCAAGTTGCCCAAGATTTAGGACTTTTGGAAAACTCTATCTCTCAACTCGAAACACAAATCGACTCTATGGCTGAGGTGGTCCTGCAGAACCGAAGAGGATTAGACCTCCTCTTCATGAAAGAGGGGGGGACTTGTGTAGCCCTGGGAGAAAATTGCTGTTTTTATCCAAACCAGTCCAGAGTTATCAAGGAAACTCTATCCTTGGTCTGTAAAAATTTTAAAGACAAATATTATCATCAGAAAGAAAATAGTAACTGGTATCAATCCCTATTCTCCTGGTCCCCATGGCTTACAACCCTACTCAGAGCTGCAGCTGGACCACTCATTCTCCTCATCCTCCTCCTGGCAGTCGGCCCCTGCATCTTAAACCAAATTACTACTTATGTTAGAAGGCAAATAAGTGCTGTCAAACTTATGATAATTAAAAACCAATATGACTCTATACCTGCCACTGAGTCAATGGTTTGACCCAGTCTCCAAAAAAACTAATGGGGAGGGTTACACCTAGTGAGCCTAGGCCAAGGTGGAAAAGTGTTAGGCCTAGGCTAAGGTGGGAAAATACCAGTTAACTCCTGACAAATTTCCAGGCTGCAAGCTTTCAAAAAAGTGAAGGCACTCTACCAAGGGCGATAAAGTGAGATTCTGTCTCTTCAAAAAGAAAAAAAAAGGCGCCCATTACAATACACTAACTTTAATAATTCCTTACTTAAATGTAACTTAACTGCCTTTCTAACTTACGTCATAGACACGCCAAGCTACCCGGAAGATAGTTCTTATTATTTGGCACCCAGGCTTTTTCATGTATCCCTGCTATAACACAGGGAAACCTTGTTCAATAAGATTAACCCCTGTTGCCAATAGCTCAGTGGGTGGGTCGCCAGCCATATACACTGAGGCTGGTGGGTTTGAACCTGGACGGAACCTAGACCGGACCAGCTAAAACAACAATAACAACTGCAACAAAAAAAATAGCTGGGCATTGTGGCGGGCACCTGTAGTTCCAGGTACTTGGGAGGCTGAGGCAAATGAATCGCTTGAGCCCCAGAGTTTGAGGTTGCTGTAAGCTGTGATGTCACGGCACTCTACGAGGATGGCATAGTGAGACTCTGTCTCAAAAAAAATAAATAAAATCTCAAAAAAAATAAATAAAAATAAAAAATGTGGAAACCATTAATTATATATTATTAAAAGACAATTAAGGGCAGCACCTGTGGACCAAAGGGGTAGGGCGCTGGCCCCATATTCCAGAGGTGGCAGGTTCAAACCCAGCCCCGGCCAAAAACTGCAAAACAAAAACAAAAAACAATTACAGATGTAAAGACCTTAAAATATATATACTGCTTCAATTTATCTAAAAGTTCCCAAATCATCAAAAACAAGTTAAATGTATAAATGACATACTCCAAATAATACAATGAACATGAATTTTCAGAATACACAACAGTTCCCATCTAACATATTGTCATAATTAACTAATCCAAATCTTTTTCTTTTTTTTTTTTTTGAGACAGAGTCTCAAGCTGTCACCCTGGTAGAGTGCCATGGTGTCACAGCTCACAGCAACCTCCAACTCTCAGACTTAAGCAATTCTCTTGCCTCAGCCTCCCAAGTAGCTGGGACTACAGGCGCCTGCCATAACACCCGGCTATTTTTTGGTTTGGAGTTGTCATTGTTGCTTAGCAGACCCCAGCGAGGTTCGAACCTGCCACCCTAGTATATATGTGGCCGGCGCCTTTGCTGACTGAGCTATAGGCACTGCCAATGAAATCCAAATCTTAATAGTTATTCTTTTTTTTTTTTGAGACAGAGTCTCACTATATCACTCTTGCTAGAATGCCATGGCGTCACAGCTCACAGCAACCTCAAAATCTTGGGCTCCAGCGATTCTCTTGCCTCAGCCTCCCAAGTAGCTGGGACTACAGGCACCCATCACAATGCCTCGCTATTCTCTTGCTGTAGTCGTCATTGTGGTTGGCAGGCCCAGGCTGTGTTCGAACCTTCTAGCTCTGATGTATGTGCCTGGCACCCTAGCCACTGAGCTACAGGCACTGACCCTTAATAGTTATTCTTATTTATATATTATATGCTTCTTATATGTTACAAAATACAATACATACCATTCATATGTACCCACTGTTTCATAAATTTCCAAAAACAAAATTAAACGGCACAGCCCTCATGTCAATTTAACTAACCATAACAATGATTTCCATTTCATAATAAATAAATAAATAAATAAATAAATTTCATAGATATGAAAACAAAATAAATAAAAGTAGAGAATGTGGTAGACAGACACTCCCACAACCTTTTTTAGCTGAGAGAACTAAGAATGCACTTTCAAACATAGGGGAAGTAAGTCCATCACACAGGCCAAACCAGAAATAGGGAATAAAGATAACAATCTTGGAAAAAAAAACCGAGCAATTAATGAGGCACTATAGAATAAGTTAATAGCATGTTTAATGATTTTTATGATGTTGATTTTGTTTCATTAACTTTTATATGTATTTTACTTGTCTAAATGTTGTTAATCAGATAAGTATAACATTTTTTAGGATATTTTGGTAATTATTTCCTATATCCATTATTAAAATTTGTTACATAGACAAAACAACATTTTAAGAAATTACTGGCTCGGTGCCTATGGCTCAAGCGACTAAAGCGCCAGCCACATACACCTGAGCTGGCGGGTTCGAATCCAGCCTGGGCCTGCCAAACAACAAGGACGGCTGCACCCAAAAAATAGCCGGGTGTTGTGGCCGGCACCTACAGTCCCAGCTACTTGGGAGCGAGAGGCAGGAGACTCGCTTGAGCCCGGGAGTTGGAGGTTGCTGTGAGCTGTGATACCACAGCACTCTACCCAGGGCGATAGCTTGAGGCTCAGTAGGTAGGGCGCCAGCCTCATATACCGAGGGTGGCGGGTTCGAACCCAGCCGCGGCCAAACTGCAACAAAAAAATACCCGGGCATTGTGGCAGGCGCCTGTAGTGCCAGCTACTCGGTAGGCTGAGGCAGGAGAATCGCCTAAGCCCAAGAGTTGGAAGTTGCTGTGAGCTGTGTGACACCACGGCACTCTACCGAGGGTGACACAGTTGAGACTGTCTGTAAAATAAAAAAAAAATTACTGTCGCTGATCTCCGGGATTGCTGGCCTTTCCGACAATAAAGCCTTCCCACAATCATCTGCCTGTCTCCGTGTTTAACTACAGGCAACAGAACCTCTTTCTGTTCACCAACACCGTGAGCCACCGCGCCCGGCCCTAAGTTTACGTTTAACAGGAGAATGGAGGGACTGGGGGCCCCACCGACTACAGCCCCACACACCCAGCTGGGACTCTTCCTGAGGACCTTGCCTTTGTCACCACGTGGGAGGGACGCCGGGCTCTGCAGACACAGCTGCTCAAATAGAGCTGCGGGTCGTGGTCTGATTAACCGCTCCAGGAAGGGGCCTGATCCCGGCTACCTGCCCCTCTCCACCCTTTGCCCACAGGGGCCTGAGGGCCAAGGAGTCCCAGGGGCAAACTTCACTCTAAAGACTCTACAACTGAAGTGAAATCGCCAGGTCCCGACACAGACTCTTCTGGCCCCAACCACGCCCCTCCCCCTCTCTGGACACCCAGTCTCTTAGACTCACCATTTCCCAGCTTCCGGGATGTCCCAGTGTCCGTCCTACAGATTTCTCAGTACCTGCCGGTCACAGGGTGACAGAAACTGCTGAAGAGACACCTTGATCGTCCTGGAGTTATAAGATTTGAAGGGTAGACCCAAGATCCGTGCCCAGCCGGAGACAAACGCTGCTCAGGATCCCTGGCGTCCCGCCTTCTTTCTGGCTGTGCATCTGATTGGACAGTTCATATTGGAGCATCTCTGATTGGATAGGGTCTCAGGCCCCACCTCTCCGTCCTTGAGTGACAGCACTGTCTTCGTACAAGGGGCTGAAAGAGACAGAATACTAACAATTTCTTGACCACAGAACTTTTTATTTTTTTCTCTTCCTTTTATTGATTAAGGGCAGGTACCATGACTTTCTTCATGTTGATATTCCAGGGCTACTGTGCTTGCCATAGAGTACCTGTTTCACAAATTTTGAGTAAGGAATGAAAATCTATTTGCTGAGTGTTTACTCAGTGCTAGGCTTGGGCACCTATTTAAATAGGAGTTAGACTCTGCTTTGAAGGTGTTTTCAATATATATCATGCTGTTTAGGTAAAAACATGCACAGAAATAACTTAGTTACCTGATAGAGAGATGAACGACATAGGGAGTTACAAGCAAAGGCTATGGCAGTTCAGGGAAGGATGAAATGAATTCTAGTCTCCAGTGAGGGGGTCGGCATTGCAGGAGGCAACTAACAGGCACAATGTAGGGATACACGGTGCAACTCCCCGGTGAAGGGCTCAACTACAACATGGGCTTTACCTAACGAACTCTGTAGCTCTTTTTACACATGGCTTTGTGCCTTATCTGGGATACAACTTTGCCTGAGGGATATTTGTACTTAGCCCTGAATATAAATTATATCCTTTCATTAATTTTAATGATATAGGTTTGGTGCTTGTAGCTCAGCAGCTAGGGCTCCAACCACATACGTCAGAGCTGGGGGATTCGAATCCAGCCCAGCCCACCAAATAACGACAACTACAAGCAAAAAAAATAGCCAGGTGTTGTGGTGTGCACCCTTAGTCCTAGCTATTTGGGAGGCCGAGGCAAGAGAATCGCTTAAGCCCAGGAGTTGGAAGTTGCTGTGAGGTGTGATGCCATGATACTTTACCCAGGGTGACAGCTTGAGGCTCTTCTCAAAAAAATAGATAAATAAATAAATACTTTACTGTTTAAATAGCACCCAAACAGTATGTTTACCCTGTATTTAGAATTAGCTAGCTGGACATAGTTTATACAATTTTCTTTCTTTCTTTTTTTTTTATTGAGACAGAGTCTCACTTTGTCAGCCTGGGTAGAGTTTCGTGGCGTCACAGCTTACAACAACCTCAAACTCTTGAGCTTAAGTGATTCTCTTGCCTCAGCCTCCCAAGTACCTGGGACAACAGGCGCCCACCACTGGGCCCAGCTATTTTTTTGTTTGTTTAGCAGGCCCAGACTGAGTTCAAACCCACCAGCCCTAGATCATATGGACCTAACCACTGAGCCACGGGCACCCCCCCAGACATAGTTTAGATGATCCCAATTTTGTGGGCAACATTCAAAGCATCATAATCAGTTGCCAGTGGAACATATGCCTTCTTCCCTCTATCAGGCCCAATCAGGAGGTTGACCTTGGCCACAGCAATGTCATAGAGCTTCTCCACACCCTGTTTGTCCTGGTGCTTGTTTGATTTGACATCCACAATAAACACAAGTGTGTTGTTTTCTTCTCTCTTCATGATAAAATCAGTGATCAGAGAGAACATGATGATGGCCCAGTGATCAAGCTTGTCTCTTCTCCGGGAGCTCTTCCTGGGATAATTGGGCTGCCTCTGAAAGCGCCACAGTGTCTTTGGCTGCCAAAATGTGGGTAATGTATGAATATTTGTTTTTGTGTGTCTGTGGTTGCCTTTCAGCACTGCCATCTTAGCTTTCAATGCCTTTGCTTTGGCTTTGGCTTGGGAGGGGCAGGAGCTTCCTTCTTGGCTTTCAGCACCATCTTGTGAAAAGCAACAATGATTTTAAAGTTTGGAATTTTAAAAATTTTCCTGAACTCTCATCTTTTAAGGGGTGGTCTGAGCTTTGAAAGGGGTGGAGTCCTCTAATTTATCTTGTCCAATAGAAATAAAATGAGAGCTATATGTGCCACTTCAAATTTTCTAGTAGCCGGGAGGTACCTGTGGCTCAAAGGAGTAGGGCACCGGCCCCATATGCCAGAGATGGCGGGTTCAAACCCAACCCCAGCCAGAAACTGCAAAAAAAAAAATTGTTTTTCTAGTAGCCACATAAAAGATAAAGAAATAGGCTTGGTGGCTGTGTCTCAAGCGGCTAAGGCGCCAGCCACATACACCTGAGCTGGCAGGTTTGAATCCAGCCCGGGTCCACCAAACAACAATGGTGGTTTCAACCAAAAAATAGCCAGGCATTGTGGCAGGCGCTTGTAGTCTCAGCTGCTTGGGAGGTAGAGGCAGGAGAATTGCTTGAGCTCAGGAATTGGAAGTTGCTGTGAGCTGTGATGCCACAGCACTCTACCCAGGGTGACAGATTGAGGCAGGGTGACAGATTGAGGCAGGATGACAATTTGAGGCTCTGTCTCAAAGGAAAAAAAATAGAGAAATAGGTCAAGGCGGCACCTGTGGCTCAATGGGTAGTGCACGGGCACCATATAATGAGGGTGATGGGTTCAAACCTGACCCTGACCAAACAGCAACAAAGAAATAGCCAGGTGTTGTGGCAGGCACCTGTAGTCCCAGCTACTCAGGAGGCTGAGGCAAGAGAATCACTTAAGCCCAGGAGTTGGAGGTTTCTATGAGCTGTGATGCTGCGGCACTCTACCGAGGGCAATAGAGTGAGACTCTGTCTCTAAAAAAAACAAAAACAAACAAACAAACAAAAAAATAGGTTAAATTGATTGTTATCATTTATTTAACCTAACATATCCAAAATACTATTATTTTCATATCTGATCAATAAAAAGATGCTAATGAATTACTTTGTTTATGTATCTTTAAAATTCATTCCATGTGTTAAGTGTAGAGCACAGCTCTATTCAAAACCACATGTGGCCAGTTGCCTCCACATTGGAGGGCAGCTCTGTGGGCTCTCAATCTACCCTCAGAGATGTAATTGGCCTGAACCACATTGTTTTGTTGTCAGAAGTAAGGGAACATTCTACTTCTCAGGTCCAAGGATGGCAGAGACAGTGCCCAAAGAGTGAGCAGGGGGCTGCGTGCAAAAAGTGTCTACGGGTGGACACACACTTCACCCACTATTAGGTGGATGCCTATCTATCTTCCAGAAATCATACACTGAAGGAAAATCAAGGGGGTCCCAAGACAAAACCTTGACATTTTGATTACATAACCCCAAATACACTACATAGCATGGGATACACATTACACATGTGATTATCATGACTGGACAGGGCAGGCTGAGTGTGACATCTCAGCTTTGGAGAGGTACCTGAAGTCAGATGAGTACATCTACAACCTTCTGGGATTAATGAACCGCAGTAATTAATCCAAAGGGCTAGGCCTTGATCTCCAAAAACAGCACTAGTGGGCACAGCACCAGCTTCTCTCCTCTTGCTGTGACCTATGGCAAGCAGCAGACACCTGGGGGCTAAGCTGGGTAACCAGGGATGTAGAGCCAGGAGAAGTGGCAGGTAAAGACTGGGCTGGCCCTAAACCTGGGCAGGACTCAGCACCTGGGTGTGGGCCTGGCACATCACAGGGCTCCTTCCACTTTAACACCTAGAAAACACACTGCTCTAACTCACAGATTGTTAGGAAAATATAATAGTGTCATCAAGGCAAAAATGACAGTTCTCAGTACAACCCATAGAGACAATCTAGCACAAATATGTTTGATCACAACACTTTGTCCACACTAGGAGGGATATTTAGAGTGTTCTCTTCCCAATTCTAATGGCGAACTATCTGCTACTTATTTACCTGAAATTGTCACATGCAGATCTGGTGACAAACATAAAAATTTGCTATTACAATGTTCAGGGATAAAATTTTTAATGGAAATGGATAATGAGCAGTATGTTGAACAGTTTTATTAAAACACTTTCTCAGCGTGGCACCCATAGCACTGTGATTACCATGAACCTGGCCCAGGCCAGCTAAACAACAATGAAAACTGCAACAGAAAAATTGCTAGGCCTGTGGTAGGCACCTGTAGTTCCAGCTACTCGGAAGGCTGGGGCAAGGGAATCGCTTAAGCCCAAGAGTTTGAGGTTGCTGTGAGCTGCGACATCACAGCACTCTACTGAGGGTAACATAGTGAGACTCTGTCTCAAAAATAACCCAATTTCTTTTCTTTATTTAAGCATTATGATACCCATGCAGACATTTGCACAATAGTGAAAATATTTATATAATATAACCCATCACAAGTACTACCAATCAAGTTCGTACCAAAATTTTGATCATCTTGCCTTTACTTAGAAAAGCCAACTTCAGTCACCCGAGTCACATTTTAAAGTAAATATAACAGATCGTATTACTTAGTTTAAAAGTATTTCACTAACTATATCTAATGATTTCAAAAATTCTTTTTTGTTTTTTTTTTTTTGGAGACAGAGCCTCAAGCTGTCACCCTGGATAGAGCACTGTGGCATCACAGCTCACAGCAACCTCCAATTCCTGGGCTCAAGCGAGTCTCCTGCCTCTGCCTCCCAAGTAGCTGGGACTACAGGCACCCGCACAATGCCTGGCCATTTTTTTTTTTTTTGGTTGCAGCCGTCATTGTTGTTTGGCGGGCCGGGCTGGATACGAACCCGCCAGCTCAGGTGTCCGTGGCTGGCGCCTTAGCCTGTTGAGCCACAGGCGCCAAGCCAATTTCAAAAATTCTTATGGAAAACACTGTTATCAAAGCTAACGAAAACAAATAATTCCTTTCTTTTCTCTTTGAGACTTACTCTGTCACCCTTGGTAGAGTGTTGTCTCATACCTCACAGCAACCTCAAACTCTTGGGCTCAAGCTATCCTCTTCCCTCAGCCTCCCTAGTAGCTGTGAGTGTGGGTGTGCACCACTGCTCACAGTAAGTTTTTCTATTTTTAGTAAAGACAAGGTCTCACTCTTGCTTAGGCTGGTCTTGAACTTCTAATCTCAGGCCATCCACCAGCCTCAGCCTATAGAATCCCAGAGTGCTAGGATTGCACTGTGCCCAACCTAAATAATTAATTTATGTCAAATAAAGACATGTTTTTTTGTTTGTTTGTTTGTTTTGTAGAGACAGAGTTTCACTTTATCGCCCTTGGTAGAGTGCCGTGGCGTCACACAGCTCACAGCAACCTCCAATTCCTCGGCTCAAGCGACTCTTGCCTCCGCCTCCCAAGTAACTGGGACTACAGGCGCCCGCCACAACGCCCGGCCATTTTTTGGTTGCAGCCGTCATTGTTGTCGGGCCGGCCCAGGCTGGATTCAAACCTGCCAGCTCAGGTGTACGTGGCTGGCGCCTTAGCCCGTTGAGCCACAAACGCTGAGCCTGAAGTGCAACTTTTATCAAAATCCCAAGAACACACTTTATGCCAATTATTAAAAATTCCTAGGCTTGAGCAAGGGCAGAGACCTCGTCTCTAAAAGTAGCTGCCTTTGTGGTGAGCACCTGTAGTCCCAGCTACTCAGGAGGCTGAGACAAGAGGCCTGAGCCCAAGTGTTTGAGGTTGCTGTGAGCTGTAATGCCAGGGCATTCTACTAAGGGTGACAAGTGAGACTTTGTCTCAAAAAAAGTAAAAAAAAAGTTTCAGAGATCCTCAAAAATATACAAATATTTTAATGTCCTCGAAAGCAATCAAACAACAGTCAGATTTTGCAGTCCTATACAAGCCATAGAAAGTTCTTGGTTCTCGGCTCGGCGCCTGTGGCTCAACGGGCTAAGGCGCCAGCCACGTACACCTGAGCTGGAGGGTTCGAATCCAGCCCGGGCCTGCCAAACAACAATGACGGCTGCAACCAAAAAATGGCCGGCGTTGTGGCGGGCACCTGTAGTGTCAGCTACTTGGGAGGCGGAGGCAGGAGACTAGCTTGAGCCCAGGAATTGGAGGTTGCTGTGAGCTATGATGCCACAGCACTCTACCCAGGGTGACAGCTTGAGACTCTGTCTCAAAAAAAAGAAAGTTCTTGGTTCTCACTGTAAACTAGAAAGAATACCACTGAAAACTAAAGTCCTTCTAAAAATTAGAAACAAGAATAAGGCCAGACATGGTGGCTCACAATGTAAACTTTGCACTCTGAGAGCCCGAGGTGAGAGGATTGCTTGAGTTCAGCAGTTTGAGACAAGCCTGAGCAACAGCAAGATTCTGATTCTACTAAAAACAGTAAAAACCTTAGCCAGGCCTTGTAGAGAAACCTGTAGTCCCAGCTACTTAGGAGGCTGAGGCAGAAAAATCACTTGAACCAAGATGTTTCAGGTTGCTCTATGCCAGGCTGACGCCATGGCATGCTAGTCTGAAGGCAACACAGTTAGACTTTGTCGCAAGGAGAAAATAAACATAAGAAATTAAAATAGGAACACAGGTGCCCTTATTAAGAACAAGAGAATGAAACTTAGGGTTCTCAGAAATCATTTCCAACTAAGATGAGCTTCCCTAATCACATTGTATTGTCTGGTTTTCTCCTTGAACGTTGGACCCCTCACCACTGTTATCTGCTGCATTCTCTCCAACCTACCTGGGGGCTTGACCACTGCCTGGTGTGTCTTCACCTTCCAGGGTTCTTTGATTTGCTCCAGACAGGTGATGAGGTCTGGCTTAGAAACAGCAAGCCCTGTTTAATTCGAAAAAGTGACATGAGTCTTGTTGGGATTCTTCAATTGGCAATCTATCACTTGCTATAGTAGAGAAAAGAACATTTTAGTAGATCCTGAAAGAATAATCTAAAAATAGAGGTTCCTTACAGAAACTTTAGGATATATATATATATATATATATATATATATATATATATATTTTTTTTTTTTTTTTTTGTGCAGTTTTTGGCCGGGGCTGGGTTTGAACCCGCCACCTCTGGCATATGGGGCCGGCACCCTACTCACTGAGCCATAGGCGCCACCTGAAACTTTAGGATATTTAAAAAGCATTTAGAATTTGAGGATTCATAACTCCACTACCTAGTACTACTGAAACAGAATTTGGTGCTAGAAACTAGACTTAAAGTTATGGGCAACAATTGTATGCCTCTACATTTTTGAAATTACTATCAATGTAGTGAAGAATATATATCAGCTCAAGAAATGGTAAAGTTAATGCCAAGATAAACCTCTTAAATGTTTTCTTTTCTATACCAAGAAATTAAGTTTTTCTTAGAAACAAGAATCTGAAACTCATGTAAGGAAGAAACTTCACAAAACCCATCTACAAAAAAACAGTATGAAATGCTTAGTGTAGACCAGTAACTGTGTATTTAAGTTATCCTCACCTGGGAAGACTAGATTTCTGTAGTTCTCTAACATGACATCTTGATACAAATTCTTCTAAGCAGGGTTCAGTCAGGCCCACTCATCCATGGAGAATTTTATAGTCATATCTCTGAATGTCAACAGTTCCTGAAACAAACAAACAAACAAAATATTTACCACGAACATGAAGCCATGGAGAGACTTAATTTCATTTTTACTTAAATGAGTGGATGAGAATTGTTTTAGACTTATATGACTGTGTGGAATTATGTGGTTATATGTATAAGAGAGATATTTGTTGCAAGAAGACGAGGCTCAATGAAGAGAAAGAACACCCAAACAGCATGTTTATAAGAGGAAGGGCTTTATTTCAGCTGGTGGAGCAAATTGCATAGATGGATTCGAAATGGCCATGCTCCCATCTGGCTAGGTCTTTCTCTTTTTATCTCCAGTCAAAAAGTTCCAACCCACAGGTACCTTTCTCAATGGTCAGTTTGAATCAAGTGGGAGAAGCTGTTCCAGCTGCCACAGAACTACAGGATTTCACAGAAGTGGAAATTTCCAGGTTTCAGGAAGTTAAGCCTACAAATTCCTAAGAGCTGAGTCACCATGAAGAGGACCCTCCAGGTGTATTTTTGAGGTCTCCCTAAGAAGACCTCTGGTCTCCTAGACCTCACCATTCCCAGGTATCCTGCCTCATTCCCCCCTTTTGAGACTTCATATATATTTTAACTTGGGGTCTCAATATCAGCTTGCTTCTGCAGGAGTGATTACACTTTTCACAGTTGACTTTACATCACTTTTCTACAAAATTTAAGGCACAGAGGTATTTCTCATCTGTCCTATAGTTTCTTTACCAGCTCCTTCTGCTCCAGCACCTTTGCATGGTGCTACGGGCATCAAAGCTGGGCTTTCCTATTTCCCTAGTCTGAACCAGCATTCAGATTTCAGGGACTCCGACTCCTCTCAGGTTCTCTACCCAGGCCTTTTTTTTTTTTTGGCAGAGACAGAGTCTCACTTTGTCACCCTGGGTAGAGTGCCGTGGTGTGACACAGATCACAGCAACCTCCAACTCCTAGGCTTAGGAGATTCTCCTGCCTCAGCCTCCTGAGTAGCTGGGACTACAGGCGCCCGCCACAACATCCGTCTATTTTTTTGTTGCAGTTTGGCCAGGGCTGGGTTTGAACCCGCCACCCTCGGTATATGGGGCCGGTGCCCTGCCCACTGAGCCACAGGTGCCACCCTCTACCAGGCCTTAATTGTACTGTGGTGGGGGGCTAATATCACCTTTTGTCCTATCTTTTTTTTTTTGAGACAGAGTTTCACTTTGTCGCCCCGGTAGAGTGCCATGGCATCACAGCTCACAGCAACCTCAAACTCTTGAGTTTAAGTGATTCTCTTTCCTCAGCCTCCCAAGTAGCTGGAACTATAGGCACCTGCCACAATGCCCGGCTATTTTTTTGTTGTTGCAGTTGTCATTGTTGTTTAGCTGGCCCCGGCCGGGCTTGAACCCACCAGTCTTGGTATATGTGGCTGACGCAGTAACCACTGTGCTTATGGGCACCAAGACCTTTTGTCCTATCTTAATGGTGTGGATGTACTGATCACAGCCATCCTCCCCTTTTCTCAAAATCCAAAGTCCAATTAAGACAAGTCCTGCAAGGAGTTTTCTCAGGCTTCAGCTATCATTTGCACTATTTCTGATATGTAGCCTAGCCCATTGTCAAATTTAAACCAGAGTGGCAATCTAAACTGTGGGATGATTTCTCTGGGAAGCACTTTTACTACTTCAGGAGCCCTCTTCATCCTGGTGGGGAAAGCTTCCACCTAGTCCAAGTATGTGCAGACCAGAACTAGTAAACACCAGTTTCCTGTACATATAGACAATTCAGTATAGTCCACTTGCATATCTTTAAAAGGGGCTTCCCGTTAAGACTGAATTTCAAGAGGCAGCAGGTCCCTGTCTAGCACTGTGTTGGTTACCTGCCACACAATGCTGGCTGACTTTTTTGGTAAGGGTGGTCAAGAAGGGTATGTAAAAGTATCTCCCCAGAAGCCTCTTAATTTTCTTTTGCCTCTGTCCTAAGTGTATGGTCTCACACATACAACCTCTATAACCAACCTTGGATTTTTACAAATCCGAGTAAGCTTTGATATTTGGTGAGGCATGAGTTGGTCAACCAATGATACCCCTTGGTGTTCATAAGAGTGATCACTTTGTAAGATACACAGACTCTTAAGTTTTGTCCCAAAGTCAACTTATCAGCCTCTTGCACCAGCATGGTAGTGGCTGCAAGTGTTTTTAGGCATGGGGGCCATCCTTTCGAGACCCTGTCAAGTTGCTTAGAGAGATAAGTAACTAGTCCTGCTCAGGATGCTACATTCTGAGTGAGCACTCTCCCAGCCGTTCTATTTCTTTCTGATACCTTTTGGCTTGGCCAGGTCAGGGAAGCCTGGCACCAGGACTGCCCACAGTTTTTCCTTTAGCCTCTTGAAGGTTTTTGCTTGGCCAGATTTCTGCATGATTGGCCTGTTCTCTCCCCAAGTTAGTAACTTCATACAATGGTTTGGCAGTCTGTATGTTTCACACAATCTTTCACAGAAATTCTCAGGGCTTTCATTTGGCTTCCACATACCTTGGCTACCTTGCATACATTTGTGGCTTTCTGTCTCCCTTATACTGACAGGAACGAAGTCAAGGTTGGGTTCAGTATAAGAAAACAGACTGGCGGGTTTGAACCCGGTCCTGGTCAGCTAAACAACAATGACAATTGCAACAAATAATAGCCCAGTGTTGTGGGGGGGGGGTGCCTGTAGTCCCAGCAACTTGGGGGACTGAGACAAAAGAAGTGCTTGAGCTCAGGAGTTTGAGATTGCTTTGAGCTGTGACGCCATGGCACTATACCGAGAGTGACATAATGAGACTATGTCAAAAAAAAAAAAAAAAAAAAAAAAAAGAAAAAGAAAGAAAGAAAGAAAGAAAATGAAACCATTTAGCAGTCACTTATAAATACTGGCAAGTTCTGGATTTCAAAGCTAAGGTTCACACAATGAGAACATTAGTATTCCTATTTACAGACTGACCACAGTTCTTAAGATAATACTTAGCTTTAAGAGTCCCTATAGAACTAATCCAAAGTTTAGACAATTCAAATGAATATTCCTGAACATCAGCTGGGTGTGGGGCCTCTTATGAGCCCATGTTACAGTCACACCATTTACTGGGAAATTCTCATTCAGGTTCCAGTTTTTCATGAGGTGTCTGTATAGATACAGCAGATAACATTTAATACTGCACATATTTTTCCACTGTAGCCAACAGGTGACCTTTGTTGAGCCTAAAGGTTTCAGAGCAAATATAACTACTGTATATAATTCTATATTCTTTGACCAGTTTCTTAGTCCTGTTTAATATATCAGTTTAGTAAAACAGCTGTCTCATTTTATGAGTTGGTATTGCAGACAAGGCTTAACTCTAACACAGGTGGACCACAGTTTTCTTTCCTTTCGAACCATTTCTCTCTCTCTAATTTCTCTTTAGTAAAGAATAAAAACAAATTACAGCAGAACTAATTCAACTGCCAAACTAAACTGTACTTTTGGTATACTGGGTCTGATTATTTGCATAAAGTATAGCAAGAATAATTATTAGCCATCTAGGCTTTTCTTGTCTTCAAAATTGCCTTTGCTGGAAGCTTTTATAGGGAATCTCAGCTTAGACATGAAAGTCTTCCACAAGCCCAGGTTTTATCTGTGCCATTAGATACCTGTATCCATTGGGTAAATTCCTCTTCTCTTGAGGTTCCCAGGCAAGCTGAGATTTCCAGAGCTGTCAGAAAGCAACCTTCATTACTTATCACAGATCAGGAAACGTTATTGATGGGTATCTGGCCAGATACCAAAGCCAAAGGGCTTTTTTATTGGCCTTATAAAGTCAACCTTAATTCCTTAACGCAATATGGACACCTCTGAAAATGCTATTTCAGTCAAAGCCTTAGTAAAATAACCAGTGCCTTCATCATCTCCTTTTGATGCAGGATTCCACCCCTTATTCTCTAGACCCAGGTGAGCTCAGAAACCAGACCCCCATTTCTAGGCACAAACAGACTGCTTTTTTCAGGACACATCCTCTAGACTCTAATAAGATCATGAAGAAAACAACCTGAGATGGTTTTTTGGGTGGTTCCTCCTTGAATAGAGAACACACACCCTAATCCCCTCTCAGAAATAAAAACTGTAAAGAACCTTACCCTAGTGGAGGAAGAACTACAATCTTTCTTTCTTTTTTTTTTTTTTTAATTTATTGTTGGGGATTCATTGAGGGTACAAGAAACCAGGTTACACTGGTTGCATTTGTTGGGTAAAGTCCTTCTTACAATCATGTCTTGCTCCCAAAAGGTGTGGCACACAACAAGACCCTACCTCCTCCCTCCTTCCCTCTCTCTGCTTTTCTTTTGTCCACTCCTCCATCCTCCTTTCTCTCTTTGCTCTCCCCTTCCCCCACCCCACCATGTCATTAATTGTCCTCATATCAAAATTGAGTACATAGGATTCATGCTTTTCCATTCTTGTGATGCTTTACTAAGAATAATGTGTTCCACTTCCATCCAGGTTAATACAAACAAATACAAATGGTTAATACCATTTTTTTTAATGGCTGAATAGTATTCCATGGTGTACATATACCACAGTTTGTTAATCCATTTCTGGGTTGGTGGACATTTAGGCTGTTTCCACATTTTGGCGATTGTAAATTGAGCTGCAATAAACAGTCTAGTGCAAGTGTCCTTATGATAAAAGGATATTTTTCCGTCTGGGTAGATAACCAGTAATGGGATTGCAAGACCAAATGGGAGGTCTAGCTTGCGTTCTTTGAGGGTTCTCCATACTTTCTTCCATAAAGGTTGTATTAGTTTGCAGTCCCACCAGCCGTGTAAAAATGTTCCCTTCTCTCCACATCCAAGCCAGCATCTGTAGTTTTGAGATTTTGTGATGTGGGCCATTCTCACTGGGGTTAGATAGTATCTCAGGGTGGTTTTGATTTGCATTTCTCTAATAATTAGGGATGATGAGCATTTTTTCATGTTTGTTAGCCATTCATCTGTCTTCTTTAGAGAAGGTTCTATTCATGTCTCTTTCCCATTGATAT
>CAUYRH010121324.1:0-119753 GCA_963574655.1 Perodicticus potto | reverse complement strand
TATATCCTGTAGAAGCAGGACACATTTTATACTGCTTCTTATAAATGTTGAATGTAACTGTATGTATAAATCCATTTAGTTTTGTGTTCTAAAGAACTATTTGTTCAACCCCAGATTTTCAGTAAAATAGTACTGCTACTACCCGAAGTCGTCCCTGTGCCTGTGATTCAAAGACCATATATTCACCCTGTAAATAAACCCTGTTGAGAAGATCAGAGATGACTCTGGTGGGCACAATGGTCCACCGGTGACAAGGCTGACAGGCACACATGGCATACAGATGGAGTGGCCACACAACCTGTATGCCATGTGCCATGAAGTTCCTTCATGTCTGAAGTCCATCATCATCTTCCAATCTCAGGTACCCCAGGGGCTCCCAGCATCCCTTCTGTGGGACTGCTGACCTTCAGCTGCTCCTCTCAGCATCAGCCTTCCTGAGCAACCCCTCAGCTCTGCCCCCAGTCCCTACAAGCAGTCATTATCCACACTCTTCCCTCCGCGCATATGCTTTTAACTATCTCAAAATCCTAAATCACTTCTACATGAAAATTACCCTGAAAAGGAAGCTTTCATCCTACTGTGGCATCCTGGACCTCAACAACTTGGATAACAGCAATAAAGATGCTTCCGCCCTGACTAGCTGTGTCCTCCTCTGGAGAAGAACAAGCAAAACAAACCCCAGAACCAGTGAAGTGCCAGACGGTCATTTAGCAAGAGAAACACTAATTTATAGACAGGAGGCAAAGTTTGAGTTAAACTTTATCCCAAGCTAACCTATTGGCATTATCCATAAAATTTGGGCTAAATGATTTCTTGTTCCTTCAGTCTTCTCATTTTATGATATCAGTTCTTTTGTCTGAAGGCCTCAAATTCTAAGATACTAAAGGAAAAATGTAAGACTGTACACTTATTTCATGATCATAGTAGAAGGGATTTTAAAAAGAATCTCACTGGAGAGTAAGGAAAGCGTCACATTCTGGTCATGGAAAGAGCATTGAGGCCCAGGACAGAATTTGAAGTGAACTGTTGCTTGGCATGTAAGGAACTTGAAGGCTACATGGGAACATCCATAGCTAAAAAACATTTTTCATGTGTAATCTTGTTGACAACAACCACGTGAAGCGAAATGCTTAGCACTTTGTGAAAAGCCAGCTCCTAAAAAGGCTAAATCTAAGAAAGTAAGTTTTTAACCATTAAGTAGAAGTTTGGGATAAGTTATTAGAAGGGAATCTTATAAAACCATAATCTTATAAAACTATATGCTCTGCTATACCAAAGTAAAGTGGTGGTTGAAACTCATTTTCCTAAGTTTTTAACCATTAAGTAAAAGTTTGGGATAAGTTATTAGAAGGCAATCTTATAAAACCATAATCTTATAAAACTATACTCTGCTATACCAAAGTAAAGTGATGTTTGAAACTCATTTTGTAAGTTTTTAACCATTAAGTAGAGGTTTGGGATAAGTTATTAGAAGGGAATCTTATAAAACCATAATCTTATAAAACTATATGCTCTGCTATACCAAAGTAAAGGGATGTTTGAAACTCATTTTGCTACTGACTTGACTGGTGAAATATTTTCTCAGCTGAAAGAAAGAACTTAAAAAATTCAAAGAAATTTTTATTATATAAACTTTACAAGTTATTTTAGCACTAATGATTATGATCTGAAGTAGTTACTTAATTTTTCAGGTTATATTTTACTGTTTTTTCAGGGTAAATTTACTTTGATGATATTTTAAGGATTTATTGGACTTTCATGATAACCCTTTGAATATCCCTGATCTCTTCAAATTTACTGTAGTAAACTCAGTAAATTCTAACTGATTTTAAGGATTATGCCATATATTACAAGTGCTTATTTGTTCATTCACAGTTTCTTGAAATAATCCTAGCCTGGTTTACTAATGTTAGACAATGGGACATACAAAGCCCTTCATTTTTCATCTGACATTTTCAGAGAACTCAGAAAAGAACCTTTTGGTTCAAATCCAAGCCATGGCACCCAAATGAAATATAATATAATGAAAAAAAATTTTTTTAAAGAACCTTGTCAAATTGCTGCATTAGCTAGATAAAGAAAATAAGATCCAGAGACATTAAGGCAACTTTCCGAAAGTCAGACATTTAATATAATAGGTTTTCCTCTGCACTTCCATCTCACTTTGGTTTTCTTTTCCATTACCACAAAGCTATGTAAAGAAGTGCACAAGAAACCAAAAAGCATGAAACCTCATTTTCCAATTTATTTGCATGTCCCAACGACTCATTCCAAATAGGAAATTCAAAAGAAAAGCTGCAGTTCTTCAGTATTAGCACTAGTTTAGGTAACAATCATTCCTTTTATATAGCTTATTTTTCCCTTCATTTTAAATTGCAAATCAAAGCATATTTACATGTTTATATACAAAAAACTTCAAAAACAAGTTAATCCCAGTGTTGGACCAACCACTGCTACTTTAGAAGTGGTGTAGTACTATGCTATATACATCCTCTTCTGAAGTCTCTCAGGACATGGTGAGTTTCAAATATTCATTTGGAAATGACTCCCTTTTAAACTTAATGAACCATACATTTCATTTCTGAGTAAATCAGAGGAAATATTATAGAACACGCTTTGTACAATACAGCACCACTACTAAGAAAGGCTCGAGGTTTTGTAATCCAAGGTTCCGATTTAAAGCAAAAATATATGGCATAGATTGCAACAGCAAAGAAGTGTCCAATTAAAACTACAGGGTTAGGAGACAATCTGTAATAGAAAAAAAAAACCACATATTGGTAAGACCCAGAAATTAAAATTTGCTCCAAAGTTTCCAATATATATCATTTATAAAGTTCAACCCATAGTCTACAATTTAGAGGTCTTTACAAGCTTATGCCTACATATTAAATTTTTGATGGCAGGAGCAAATACTTTTTTTATTCCACAAGGAACTACATAGAAGATACCTTTTCAGAAAAGCTAAGTAACTCCTCTCTTCAATTTATGTAAGTCATATATTTTGAGCTGTTTCTTTCATTCATCTTGAGATCCTGGGATGAATTACCTACATGGCCTGGGATCTTTCTTAAAAGCCTAGATTTTAAAAATATGTATGTCATGGGCTGGACTTGGTGGCTCATGCCTATAATCAATCCCAGCACTATGGGAGACTGAGGCGGGTGGATTGCTCGAGCTCAAGAGTCGAGACCAGCCTAAGTAAGAGCAAGACCCTGTAAAAGGAGCCGGGCATTGTAGTGAATGCCTGTAGTCTCAGCTACTTGGGAAGCTGAGGCAGAGAATCACTTGAGCATAGGAGTTTGAGCGTGTTGTGAGCTATCACACCACCCCACTATACTGAGGTTGAAAAAATGAAACTCTGTCTTTAAAAATATATGTAATATATATTTATGTATTTAATATATTATATATATATGTCAGTATTGACATTGGGACTGTAGCTGACGGAGAAATGCCTCAAAATTTTACTTTGCAGACTTCCCAAGAATAGTTCCACATAAATCTTCACTGTAAAAACTAATACTGAAGTTGTCTGAGTCCTTGCACATCAATCAATTTAATTGTTAAGTTCAAATTTCTTAATTATTCATGGATACTACAGATAAGATCATATGAATAACCCCACAGGCAAAAGTCAAGTTTGTACTTTAAGCAAGGGTTATATAGCCTCCTGTACTTCTAATTAATGCTGTTTCCTAGAAGTAAATAGTATAAAATATTGCCCTTTTTCATTACTCTGAGCCACCTGATTGGGATACTAATGGATAAATAAAATGACAAAATGTATAAGGTCGAAAGAGTCGCAGTAATTCATAAGCTGAACAGCCTTAAAATCTGGAATATGTTTCCTCTGTGCCATCAAAACTACTTACACAGAAAGAAGCCCAACAGGACCAGCAACACATTCTCCACCAAGTTTGAAATAAAGAAAACAGGCTTTTCTGAGCTGATGCAGGGAATCTAAAATAAAATATAAAAATTGCTCTCAAAATATTTATACATTTCTGTTAGCATGCTAATGATATGTCAAGAAAAATATGAAAATGTAACAAATATTATGCAGATAATTTTAAAGTAGACAGTCCTAGAATTTCAATAACCTGGATTTCTTTTAACTTCCATAATCAATGCTATGAATAATAATATAAATAAGAGTGAGCTTTTTTTCTGTTAGTAAATAATTATAAGCATTTAGGTCTCAGAAGTTAGAGCTATTTTAAGTTATTTCCTTGATTTTGTTATTAATTTCATTACATGAGGTAAAATACTTCGTATGCTGTTTTTATTATAAAAACACAATTTTAAAGACCAAATTCCAAAACTGTACAATACCCGATTCATCTAAAAAGTAAATTATCAAGTAAAATGAATAGCAGTGTATATTAATAAATAGTAATACCTTATATCGTATAGTTTTTAATAGTTTTCTTTTTCTAGAGACAGAGTCTGATTTTGTCGCCCTCGGTAGAGTGCCATTGCATCACAGCTCACAGCAACCTCTAGCTCTTGGGCTTAGGCAATTCTCTTGCCTCAGCCTCCTGAGTAGCTGGGACTATAGGCACCACCACAATGCCCGGCTATCTTTTTGTTGCAGTTTGGCAGGGGCCAGGTTCAAACCCACCACCCTCAGGTACATGGGGCCAGTGTCTAGTCACTGAGCCACAGGTGCCGCCTAGTTTTTAATAGTTTTCAAAGTAACTCATTAAACCTTTACAACATAGTATAATAAATCAATAACCATTTTAACCATTTAAAATCAATGTTCTTTTCAGGTATGCCTAGATTTTTCTTCACAATAGATTTTTAAAAAAGATGCTACTAGGTAAACTTTTGTTCCAATGAAGTTCTTTCCTCCTCCAATCTTTGATAACTTTTAAAAACATTGTTTGTTGATAGATTTGCATTCATAATGTAATAACTCAAGACCCTAGAAAAACTTAGAAAGAAAAGCTCAGTAAAATTCAAAATTTAGTTCTTTTCTTTTTGTTTATGCCCAACCAGCCACTTTAACTTCCATCCCAATTTTGCAAGAGATTTCTTTAGACAATCACAATCAGTGAGTGTTTTGTTTTGAATCAAGAGTTGACAGTAATAAAGGCTACAGGAAGCATTTATATTATATCATACCTTTTGTAATCATAACCAAATCACTGATCACTAGGGCCTTGGCCAGGTCATGCAAATGGCTACGTTGCAAACATACTTGAGTAATGGGAATTCAGTCATCCTGTTTAGATTTCTAAAAATCTAAAAGCCTAGTTTCATTAACCTACCATGAACTGATTTGTACAATGCTATAGTTAGGAGGTACGATGCCTTTTCCTCTATTTGTAACATTGCTTCTGCTAAGTCATGTGTTTTCCTTCTTTTTTTTTTCCATTGAGGCATTTTATTTTTAAGGTTGTACTACATCCCTAGAAAAAGAATCCCAGGATTTTCCCTGTGTGTTTTCTTCTTGCTTCTTCGTAGTCCATGATGCCAGCTGAAGTTGTCAGTACAATAAAACCAAACTGGCCTGATGGGAGCAGATTATTCTGCCATTTTTCTAGATCTTTGGGTTGCACATCAAACCTGGGGCTGATCACTCCACACTTGTTTAACCTGCCTGTTAGGTTCAAAACAATTTTCCTGTGATCATCAATGATTTCAAATTCGCCAATGTAACCATGCTTCATCATCACAGTTAGAAACCCAACAGTGATTTTGGAGCACGGCTTTGTAAGAACCTAGCATTTGCCTCTCTTTTTGGCATTATTGATGCTCTTAAGAGCGTCAGCCAAGCCATTCATGCACACCATTATGGCGGCACAGAAAGATGGCAGAAAGTGCTGTTTTCCTTAATACATAAATTGACCATCATCTCTCTACAAGATGAAAATAAGAAAAAAAGCACAGGAGTATTTCAAATATGTAAAGGATGAATGCATTCTGTTATTTGTGCTTTAAACAGAAGAGAAACTTTAAACATGATTAGAAGCTCATATTCATTTTATAAAATACTACTTTAAAAAGAAATGGAAACTCATATTCAGGAAGAAACAGAATATGTTGCCTTTTTAATACAAAGCCAAAATCATCTTCCATCACAATGTTATCATTCAGGGACATGCAAGATCTAGTCTGGACTAGAGAATTCAAAATAATGAATACTTTATTGGGGCACTGCCATTAATGTTGTTTAAGGAAAGTCAGCAGCCCTCCAGACACAGTGATGGAAGCATGATACTAAATATACTGCTCAAATACTAAAGATACTGCTCAGGCATGGTGCTAAAAAGAACTACCAAGTAGGGAGTCAGGAAACTCGGGTAACATTCTGACTTCTGAACAAATCCCTAACTTCCTTTCTTGTGCGAAAAATCTGTGATTTTTAGCAGTAATGTTCATTTTAAAATTTCTATACTTACCATCTGGGGCAGAAAATAATTCATAAAGAGCCTGAGCAAGGATATTCACAACAAAGGAATGAGATGTTTTTCTTGCCCAATAGAATGATTTTTTGGCCTAAAAAAGAAAAAGATCAATTATATGGTAAGAGGGGGAAAAAAGAAAACAAACCTTGATATAACCTCCTCAAACTAAGGAGGGCTATATGCAAATAATACTGCCTTATGTTTATCATTTACAAAACAAAAATATCTTCAAAGCAATGTATTCTATGACACTGAAGTTGAATTTACAACCACTATGAGTAAGATTGCCATAACAATCCAGTATTACATAAAATTCAAATAGAGAAATTTAGGAATTCTGTAAGAGTCACAGGTTCCAAGTCAGGTTCTTTAAGTCTAAGAACCATTACGAAGCATCATGTTCCCAAGTACAGATCTCCTCATCAGAGCCGCACTGTTCTTAGCCCCCAGAAAGAAATCCATTTTGAGACATTTTTATCTAAGAATAATATCGTACCTGGAAAATAGCTGCATCGTCATAAAGGTCAGGGATACCCTTTAGCAGTTTTCTCCACAGTTTTATATCTTTAAAAGCAACAGTCATTCCTCCACCAGTAAGAGGATGCCTCATATTATATGCATCTCCCAAAAGAAGAACACCTGTGAAGAGAGGTAATTAACATTATGACATCCTGAAGCATCCCTTGAGACAAAAAAAAAAAAAAGAAAAAAATGACTATTCTGTTAGTTTATAAAGATTATTGATGTAAGATAGTAAATAAGAAAAAATGTGAAAACAGAAGGAAACAAATCATGACTAAAATTTGTTGAGGCAGATGTTCAAGCGTTAACTGAATCAGTATTAATGAGTACCTAGTAAGTGCCAGGCACTGGGGATACAGCCAGAGTAAGAGGATAGTCTCTGCCCTCATGAAATACACATGCAAACCTAGAACTCCAACAATGTCAATACGCTTATAAGGCCTCGTTCAAATTAAAATGTGGAAATAATAGAATCTATAGGTATCTTACAGGTATCCAAACATAAAAAGCAAGTCTTCTATAAGTGGAAAAAAACAATCAAGATGTCAGCAAGTAACTGGCAAAAATAAGCCAGAAACCTAGAATTTATATCAACAGATCTCATTCTCTTACTACGACATCCAGTTAGTCGCTGGGTTTCATACATTCTACATCCTAGATATTACCCAAATCCATTCACTACGTTTCATTTTATAACTCTTAATTCAGTCCTTTTATCATTACTCACATGGAATAATTAAATAACCTTTTACTCTGAACTTTTCTCTAAACAATCCTCCACAAAAATGTCACAGTAATATTCCTAAAATAGAAATCTAATCATGCCACCACCCTGTTTAAAACTTTTCAGGGTATGTGTGATGGCTCACGCCTGTAATCTTAACATTTTTGGAGGCTAGAGCAGGAGAACTGTGTAAGCCCAGGAGTCTGAGGTCACAGTAAGCTATGACCACACCAATATACTCTAGCCTGGGCATCAGAGCAAGATCCTGTCTTAAATAAGGAGAAAAGAAAAAAACACAGAACAACTTTTCAAAGAACTATTGGCACTAATAAATGAGCTCAGCAAGATGTCAAAATACAAGATAAATATGCAAAAATCAATTCTATTCCTACACACTAGCAATAAGCAATCTTGAAATTTAGAATATAATTCCATTTACTTCACCAAAAGAAGTAAAACACTTAGAAATAAATTTAATAAAACAAATGGAAAACTTATACTCTGGAAACTACAAAATATTGTTTAAAGAAATATGCCCTTACATTTATAATCAATTGAAACTTGACAAGAGTACTAAGACAATTCAGTGGGGAACCAATAATCTTTAACAAATGGAACTGCAACAATGGATATCCACATATAAAGTAACAAAGGTGGACCCCTTCCTCAGAACAAACACAAAATTTAACTCGAAATGGACCAAAGACCTACATGGGTGTAAGAGCTAAAACCATAAAAATCTTAAAAGTCTTCTTAAATATGACATTAAAATCACAAACAAAAGAAAAAAATAAACCAAACTTCATGAAGATGAAAAACTTTTGTATTGCAATGGATGCCATCAAATGGAAAGAAAACTCACAGAATGAGAAAAATTTTGCAAATCATGTATCTAATAAGGGATTTGTATCTAAAATACAGAGAACTCTTAAAACTCAACAATACTAATTTTTAAATCTGCCCAATTAAAAACGTGCAAAGTCTAAACACATATTTCTCCAATGAAGTTATAAATAAGTGGCCTATAAGCACATGAAAAGATGTTCAACATCATTATCCATAAGAAAAATGCAAATCAAAAGCACAATGAGATATCACTTCACACTTAGTAGGATGACTGTGTGTACATACAAAGGCAGACTGTATGCAACTGTTGTCAAGGCTGTGGAGAAACTAGAATCCTCTTCATACATTGCTAATGGCAATGTAAAATGGGACAGCCACTTTGGAAAATAGTCTAGCTAGAAGTGTCCAACCTTTTTTCTTTTCTCCTGCACATTAAATACACAAACACTAAGGAAAGATTATTAGCAAAAAACAAAAAAGTTAGTGCATACTTTTTGTGACATCTGACACCACAAATAAGCAAAAAGAATCCTCCCTCCCAAAATCAGCAAGCAGGCCATGAGCCACAGGTTGGACACTCCTGGCTAGCTGAGACTCAAAGTTAAACACAATTACCATATGACCCAGGAATAATACTCCTAGGCTTATACCCAAGAATAATCCAAATACATGTCCACACAAAAAATCATATGCAGATGCTCACAACAGCATTGTTTATAATAACCAAAAAGTGGAAACAACCCAAATGTCTATCAATTGATTAATGATAAACAAAATTAATGTAACTATTCAATGGAAGACATTTGGCCATAAAAACAAGTGAAAAACAGAAAGTATTACCATATGAATGAACTTCAAAAACATAATGCTAAATGAAAAGCCAGTTACAAACAGCCATATGTCCATTCCATTTATAGGAAACATCAAGAACATGGAAATCAGTGGTAGCCAGGGCTGAGTGCTGGAAGGAAATGGGAAGTGACTGCCAATGAGCATGACGTTTCTTTTTGAGGATAATAAAACTGTTCTAAATTTGCTTCTGGTGTTGGCTGCACATACCACCAAAGATACTAAAAAACTGCTGAATTGTATACTATCAATGGGCAAACTAAATGATTTATGAATTATATCTCAATAAAGCTGACTTTAAATGACCTTCCATTGTCTACAGCAGTGGTTCTCAACCTGTGAGTCACGACCCCTTTGGGGGTCGAACGACCCTTTCACAGAGGTTGCCTAAGACCATCCCGCATATCAGATATTACATTACGATTCATAACAGTAGCAAAATTACAGTTATGAAGTAGCAACAAAAATAATTTTATGGTTGGGGGTCACCACAAGATGAGGAACTGTATTAAAGGGTTGCAGCATTAGAAGGGTTGAGAACCACTGGTCACTGGTCTCATGATATTTTTTTATTTCAGATTAATATGAGGGTACAAACCATTAGGTTACAATGTTTGCATTTATTAGGTAAGGTTGCTATTGTAGTTGTGCCCCTCTTCCAGGAAGTATGCCATATACCTTTACATTGTGCCCATTAGGTGAGGGCACACCAAATCCCCACCCCCTGCTCCCCTCTCCTCCCCTCTCCCCCATCTTGAATTAATTTGAGTTTTTCTCTTGTGTGGGTTTATATTATTAGTTCCTCTACTGGATTCATATTAGTATACTTTGGATTACCCAATGCTTTTCCATCCTTGTGATACTTTATTAAAAAGAATATTCTCAGGATTAAATGCTAAACATATATCCTACCTACCCACCACTCTGAGACCAGCTCTATGTTCCAGCCATAGGAAACTAACTACTTGAGTTTCTTGAAAGTGCCACCATTATTACCCAGCGCCTTGACCTTTGGAGATGTTATTCCATCGGCTGATAAGTTCCTCATCTTACTGTTCACCTCATGAAATCATCCTCCAGGCCCAACTCCAGCTTTATTTCCTGGGCAATGTCCTCCTAACCACTCCTCCCACTCCACAAGCTTCCGTTCCTACCTCACACACCCCTCCACCGTGAATCTGTGGTACTATGAATGAGGTTTTAGTATAAAATTTATCAAGAGTGTTGTGAAATTATGTATACATTCCTATCTAAAAAGTACCCTCTCTAGGTCAAGGGTTGTCTTTTAACTTTTGTATTCCCTAAGACTAGCATAGTGGCTTCTATATAGTCAATATCAAATAATAACTAAATATATCATAAAACTAATTTTAGTAGTAGCATTACATTAATCCATGGTAACCAATTCTATCCCATGTTATTACCAACAATATAAATTTAATCGCATATAGGCCATTTGCAACACTGACTCGGTTATAGAGTAAGTCCAATAAAATAATACCTCGTTTATTCACTGGTGAAGGAGGAAGGAAGCTTGCTGGCATGGACCTCAAACGAGAATTCTCAGTAGCTTCTAAGAAGGGTTCTTTCAGGTGATCTGCAATAAATCCCAACCAACCAAAGCAATGGTTTATAACATTTCAAATCCAGATTATCACATATTTTCTTATCAAGCATTAACAAATTACTACTATATATCTGTAATGGTTATTACATATATCCCTCATGATAAACTAAGAATTTTTTTTTTTGAGACTTTGTTGCCCAGGCTTAAGTGCCATGACATTAGCTTAGCTCACAGCAAGCTGGGTTCAAGCAATCTTCCTGCCTCAGCCTCCCAAGTAACTAGAACTATAAGCAAGTAATCAGGACTACAGGTATCTGCCACAATGCCCAGCTAAGTTTCTTTCCTTTTTTTTTTTTTTTTTTTTTTTAGTAGAGACAGGGGTCTCATTCTTACTTAAGCTGGTCTCAAACTCTTGAGCTCAAGTGATCCTCCAGCCTCAGCCTCCCAGAGTGCTAGGATTACAGGAGTGAGCTACTATGCCTGGCCTACAATTAATTTATTAATAAAATTATTTATTAAGCACTTAGCTATTCTTGCCTTTAAGGAATGAGTAAGAATCTAAGAAAAAACTTAATATAAATAGACATGAGCCAGGCATGGTGGCACACCTCATAATCCTAACCACTCAGGAGGCTAAGGTGGGAGGGTCCCTTGAGTCCAGTAGTTCTAGGCTGCAGTTCTATGATCATGCCACTTGCACTCCAGCACGGACAACATACTTACAACTAAATGAACAAATGAGAAGGAGGGTGAAGCAAATTCAGATGAGATAAGATTGGGAGCAAAACATACATTTCTCTTCTAAATATTAACAGACAACTGTCATAGGTTTCACAGTATTTTATTTATTATAACCACATATCCTCATAATATCAAAGAAAAACACCCATTTCTCTTCTAAATATTAACAGCTATCATATGTATCATATTTTATTTATTGTAACCAACATATTCTTATATCATATGAAACATACTACCAATTCACAAACAGCAAGAGGTTTAAAAAGAATTAAATTTAAAAGCACAGGCCCCCTCTACGGTTGGGTTAGCTAATTTCTGAGATACTTTCAGTTTTAAAGTTTTGGGCTTTCACTTGTATAGAAAATAAATTGTCATACAGTTCCTAGTACAATCTGGGAGTAGAGGAGTGGAATGCCTTTGTTGAAACTATTTCATTCATAAAAGGAGTAGAATCTTGGTAACCTAACTAATATTAATATAAACCTACAAAAGGTTTCTACCCATGATTTTAGGGCAATCTGCTCTAATTAACCTCTGGATGGGAAAAAAACACCAACTGTACAATAAAACAAAAATAAATGCTAAAAATATCAGGTAACGAATAATCCCTTTCCTATATATGAGTAACTAATTTTCCCATCTGCAAGCTTCAAAAGGGGTTTAACTGAATGAAACTTTATTGAAATGTTCCCATATACATGTTGAAAATGTCATTATTATAAATCTAATCACTTTATTTCTGTTAACGTGTTAGTTATTAAGAGTGGTTTCACTTAGCTTTAAAAAACTAGAATATTTAAACAAAAGATACTCATACCAAGAATGATTTCCCTTTTTTTTTGAGACAGAGCCTCAAGCTGTCACCCTGGGTAGAGTGCCGTAGCATCACAGCTCACAGCAACCTCCAACTCCTGGACTCAAGCGATTCTCCTGGCTCCGCCTCCCAAGTAGCTGGGACTACAGGCCTGCCACAACGCCCATCCATTTTTTGGTTGCAGCCGTCGTTGTTTGGCGGGCCGGGCTGGATTCGAACCCACCAGCTCAGGTATATGTGACTAGCGCCCTAGCCGCTTGAGCCACAAGTGCCAAACCTAGAAGAATGATTTCCTATTACTCTAATCATATCATAATTAACAACCAGAGTTTCCCTTCAATTTCATCAAAATCCTTAACAATTTTTTACATTTCTTTCCTATATCTTTCCAATTCTCAAAAAAACCAAAAAACTAGTACCATAAAAAACTTTGGATCTGTGAAAAAGTAATTTTTATGGGTGTTTTTACAAAGAAGTCTAAATATAATGAAGCCTTTGCATTCAATTCAAAACTAAAATAATCACAAAGATCCCTTGCAATGCTCATGATCTGAGGGCAGGCCGTGTTGGAACAGTCATATATGAGCCAGACAGACCTGACATCAACCTTGACTCTGCCATTGCTAATAGCTTATCCTTGGAGAAGCCAAGTAATCTGAGCCTTGGTTCTCTCATCTGTAAAATGGGAATAACACTTACCTCACAGGACAGCTGTACAGATTAAATGAAATCATGTTCGTCAAATAACTTATAATAACGATTCATAAGTGGTAACTATAATTACTATACAAGTGCAGAAACAGTTAAGTATAAGAGATTAAGAATTTAGAGACCTTAGACTGCTGTGCAGACTATCTTAAAAAATACTATCTATGCTAATATTATTCTGAAAACTATGCTTTAATTAATATAAAAGCATATTTAAACTATTTTTAATTTGGAGTTTGTTTAGTTATTGTATGTGCTACTTTAAACTGTTCAGCTCCAGTGTATCTGCTTGAGTGCATGCATTTTTCACCTGCCGTCTTCATCTCTGGCCTATTTTAGACAGCTTTAGTTAGAAAAGGAGACGGAGAACCTTTCGTGAGATTTGTTTTCAGACTGCACATTACAATGGGAGTAAAATGCTATTTCTTACCGGGAATTTGTGGGTAAATTTTTTCAACCATGTAGTCTCTTAAATTACTTGGCATTTCTCCTCGAACATCAACAAGTACTCGAGTTTCATTGGATGAAATCTGGTAGATGAGAACTGGACTCGGATTAGCTAAAATAAGTTCAGCATGATTGGCTTTAAACTGTGGGGCATTCTAAAAACAAAATAAAATAAATATTTTAATAATTTTCAAATTTCAAGTTGCTTTTACTTTTCTCCAATTACACTCTTACAGTACCTTCATAAGAAAGCCAACGAAATGAGATGAAACAGAAACTTTATTGGTGATCAGGTTTTTCCTAAACTTGGAGAAAAGCCCATCTGCAACAATAGTCAATGGAGCTTGGAGTTCCTATAAGAGAGATGAACCATACTCAGCTAAATGGTCAGAAATACACAGCAAAAAGACCACTCTTTGAAAATGTGCAAGAACACATTTAAATATGCTATCAGATAACACAGAGTAGTTAAAGACAATGCCATTGAAGACACTGTTAGGAGGATACTGCATGACCAATGTTTATAGACACGTCCTCTGAGTCCCTGAGGACCACCTCCCTTTGCAGCCCTAGCAACCAATTTGGGATTACTCTCCTCTTTAATGGACAATGGGAGAATCAACTATAGGCAAACATGGATCATAAGTGACCAAACCTCATTACAAATTCCAAGAACTAGCCAGACTCTTTTATTCCAAACTTTTCTAACATCATAGGGTGCTTTTTTACTAGAAGCTAGGGATTATAAGAATTTCTATACAGGTCAGGCATGGTTGCTCATGCCTATAATTCCACATTTCAGGAGGCCAAGGTGGAAGGATCACTTGAGACCAGGAATTTGAGACTAGCCTGGGCAACATTGCAAGATCCTATCTCTATAAAAAATTTAACAATTAGCTAGGCACAGTGGTGTGTGCCTGTAGTCCCAGCCCCTCTGGAGACTAACACAGGAGGATCACTAATTTAGCTCAGGAGTTCAGGACTAGGATCATGCCACTACTCTCCAGCCTGGGCAACAGAGCAAGGGCCTGTCTCAAAAAAAGAAAAGTGTTTGTACAAATGGCTGTATATATTTGTATTACTACCTTATAAGCAGAGAAATCCTTGCAATCACCTCATTAGAGGTGATGATCCTATGGAGCAGGCCTAGAATTATGTGTTTTTTACCATAACAAAATTCTTAAATAAATAAAATTATCATTTTGGACTTCAGATTTTTGGATTAGGGATGCTAACTGGTAAGTATAATGCTAACACTACATATTCCAAAATCTTTTCTTTTTTTTCTTTTTTTCTATCCAAGCTGTCACCCTGGATAGAGTGCCATGGCATCACAGCTGACAGCAACCTCCAATTCCTGGGCTCAAGCGAGTCTCTTGCCTCCGCCTCCCGAGTAGCTGGGACTACAGGTGCCCGCCACAACGCCCGGCCATTTTTTGGTTGTAGCCGTCATTGTTCTTTGGCGGGTCTGGGCTGGATTGGAACCTGCCAGCTCAGGTGTACGTGGCTGGCACCTTAGCCCATTGAGCCACAGGCACTGAGCCCATATTCCAAAATCTAAAAGAATCCAAAATCCAGAACACTTCTGGTCCCATCCCATAAGGGATACTCAGCCTGTAAATTGGCAAACTTATTTTTTTTAAAGGAATAGGAGAAAAAGAAGGAAAAACAACATCTCTTGGGAAGAGATAACACTGGACAAATCTCACCTTGGTATCTCCAGTCTCTTTATCCCGGTACAGAACTCCCATTACAGCATCATCTTCTTCCAATAACTGTAACACAACGCCTTCAATAACCTTTACGCTAAAGAATAAACACACAGAAATGAATTCCTAAACTAGAACATTTGAACATTAAAGTTAGACATAAATTACTTATTCTTTATTTCCAGTTTACCCATAAGAAACTGTACACAAATATGTGTGCACAATGCGTGCACAGAAAAAGGACTGGAATGACAAAAAGTAAAAACCGTCACTAATGGGTTTCCGAATTATATGTGCTAAGTGATTTTTTCTTTTCTTTTCTTTTTTTTTTAAATTGTTGGGGATTCATTGAGGGTATAAGAAACCAGGTTACACTGATTGCACTTGTTAGGTAAAACCCCTTTTACATGGTCTTTTATTTTCTAATTACTCAACATTGAATCCATTTTATCAAGGTAATGAATTAAAATGCATTTTTAAAAGTAACATTTGATTTTTATCTTAATTCATTAAAAAAAAAAAATTTTTACATACCCTCACACATGGGGGCAGAAAAGAATTAGAGTTTATCCACCAAATTGTTTTGGGTCTTTTTGTTGGCTGTTTTTTTTTTTTTTTTTTTTTTTGAGATAGAGTCTCGATTTGTCGCCCTCAGTAGTGTGCCCACCCTCAGTAGAATGCCTGTGGGATCATGGCTCACAGCAACCTCAAACTCTTGGGCTTAAGTGATTCTCTTGCCGCAGCCTCTAGAATAGCTGGGACTACAGGCACCTGCCATAACACCTGGCTTTTTTTTTTTTTTTTTAAGAGACAAGGTCTCGCTGTGGCTCAGGCTGGTCTCAAACTCGTGAACTCAGGCAATCCACCTGCCTTGACCTCCCAGTGTGCTAGAATTACAGGCATGAGCCACAGCGCCCAGCCTATCCACCAAATTGTGAAGAGTATTATTTCTTTTAGAAAGATCACAGATAATTTTTCTTCCTTTGCTGATCATGCTTTACAGATAGATAATTTTTATAATCTTCTTTATATTGGGGTTATTTTTCCATTTTTATATAATGAACATACATATTCTTCTTCCATGGATATCAATTCCTTTCAGTACTAAGGATAAGTCCACTCACTCACTTCTCCATTACTCTGTCAATACTTAAGTCTATGTCAATCACATGAGGATTCTCATGTCTAAAACTTTCTCAATTATAGTGTTTTAAGGCTACACATAAATGTAAGTTAATAATCAAGAGAAGCCAGTCCTGTCAGACTAGGTCCTTAGTGAAAATGACAGTGATTTCTCCTTGCAGTCCTCTGTCCTAACTCTTAATAGTAGGTGTCATAATCACAAGCCCTAACTCGGAAATGGACACATATGGACTTATGCCTTGGTTACAAATATATATCCTCTCACTGAGGCAAGAGGGTCTCTTGAGCCAAGAGTTTGAGGTTGCTGTGAGCTATGATGATTCCATGGCACTCTACCCAGGTCAACAAAGTAAGACTCTATCTCGAAAAAAAAAACAAAACACCAGGCCCAGTGGCTCAGGGCCTGTAATCCTAGCACTCTTAGAGACTGAAGCAGATGGAATGCCTGAGTTCACGCGTTCAAGACCAGCCTGAGCAAAAGCGAGACCCCATCTCTAAAAATAGCCAGGTGTTGTGGTAGGCCCTTGTAATCCCAGAAACTTGGGAGGCTGAAGCAAGTGAATCACTTTAGTCCAAGAGTTTAAGGTTGCTGTGAGCTATGACACCACAGCGCTCTACTGAGGGCAACAAAATGAGACTCTGTCTCTCAAAAAAAACAAACAAAAACATATATATGTGTGTATATCCTCTAAATTCAATCACATAATTTTTTATTTAGTGAAAGGAAAATTCTCTATATTATATTCTTAACAAAAGCACTGAATATTATTCTAACTTATGGTTTACTATAGTATACCTATGTCCTAGCCTGTTCTCAAAACATTCCTAAAAATTTATAAAATCTTATCTGTATTATACCAAGGTCAAACTTAAATGTGTTGATTCTTTAATACTACATTTTTGAAGCTGTGGTCTTACTTGGGCTCAGCCATAGCTGCTTTTCGGAGACTCATGATGAATCTTCCGTGATGGAATGCTCTTCCACTCTGCACTTGATTGTTTTCTGACAGAGGGTAAGGAATTTGAACCTCTGATTTGCTGTCCTGATCATGAATCATGTAGCCATGTACAACCTGGGCATCAAGACCATCCACTGTATCTGCAGAACAATGGGCCTCAAAATAATCAATTTTGTTAATAAACTCGAGAGTTATACATAGTACTAGGCACCAAGAAGGCCACAGAGACATTGAAAATTAGTCTCTACTTTAGCAAAGCTCAGACGTCATTCTGAGAACTGGACAATTAATATAACTATTTCAGAAAACTTGACACTTCTGGAGGACAATGGAAGCATTAGCAAATCTGTAATGTCATTTAAAGATAATGACACAACTATTCGAGGTCTGTAATTCCACTTCACTTTAGAAAGACAAGCAAGAAAATGCAGCATGAAATGAAATAAAACATAATCCTCCTCTGAGTAAACCTGACCATAAAGACAAAGGAACACATTCAGTTCTTCTCAATGCTTTTTTCAATGTATGAATATGGAGGATTGTAAAATAAAAACAGAAAGAAAATGAACAGTATGGAAATTTTAGAAAAAAGACCTAATTTATACATAAAGACTGAATATATGAAAAAATAGACTCCCCAAACCAAATGGAAAGAGTATATTTTCTAAACATTGATAATTACATTATCCATCAAAATTGACTTACAACAAATCGCAATTATTTTTGGTAAATCAAATAATTTAAACAGTAGCAACAATTAAAACATTAATAATAGGTTTTTATCTTAATTCATTAAATTCATTAGATTCATGTAAAAATTGCTTCCTTAAGTTTAAAGCAGTAAAAGAAGCTAGAAAAGAAAAAATTTCGGGCGGCTCTGTGGCTCAGTGGGTAGGATGCCGGCCCCATATACCGAGGGTGGTGGGTTCAAACCTGGCCCCGGCCAAACTGCAACAAAAAATAGCCAGGCATTGTGGCAGGCTACTTGGGAGGCTGAGGCAGGAGAATCACCTAAGCCCAAGAATTGGAGGTTGCCGTGAGCTATGACGTCACAGCACTCTACCAGGGGCAATAAAGTGAGACTCTGTCTCTTAAAAAAAAAAAAAAAACAGAAAAGAGAAAAATTTCAATAGAAAATATAAAATTTTAAAAGTGCCAACTAAAGATCCTAAGAGACCCCGAGGGCGACAGAGTAAGACTCTGTCTCTAAAAAAAAAAAAAAAAAAGAAGAGACAGAAAAGAACTTGGTTCCTTTCCCTCTCTCCTACCCACAGCCCCATCCCCATCACCACCACATGAGGATACGGCAAGAAAATAGTTGTCTGAAAACCAAGAAGGTCCTCACCAACGACCCCACCATGCTGGCACCCTGATCTTGAACTTCCCAGAATTGTAAGAAATAAATGTATGTTGTTTATTCTGTTACAGCAGTCTGAACTGACAGAGACAAAATGTTAAAATATAATATATTAAGATAAAATACATTTCTGATGAAATAATCTCATTTCTTATGAAAGAAAAACTTCACAATAAATAATTTTAGGAAACATCTGTGCTAGGATCAAAATAAGTTATTTTTCTGGTATCCTTTTTAACTACACTTAAAATCCAGTCAGGAACAAGCTGAATAAGTATTTATTGTACATTTGTCCTACAATAAAATGAATCAGTTTTTGGATTTGAGTTCTAAATTATTACAGCTAAAATCCAGTCAGATCAAGTAGAAAGACAACCAAAAAGATGCCAATTAACAGTGTATTCAGTTTAGATCTCAGCAAATTGCCAATCTTTGCCAACCTAGATGTGTGGAGCCCACTTAGTATTTCCAGAATGTTCTGTCCAGCTTGTTTTTCTTAACAAATTAATGTATAATTGGAGTACTTTAAATGTTAAATCCAGCCAATTTAGAACATACTAGAAAATCAAAAAAGTATAGTACCATAGTATAATTTTTCCTTGGATGAGCCATCTTAAAACAAGTATATAGGGTGGCACCTATAGCTAGTGGGTAGGGCACTAGCCCCATACACCGAGGGTGGTGGGTTCAAACCCAGTCCCGGCCAAACTACAACAAAAAATAGCTGGGCATTGTGGTGGGCACCTGTAGTCCCAGATATTCGGGAGGCTGAGACAAGAGAATCACCTAAGCCCAGGAGTTGGAGGTTGCTGTGAGCTGTGATGCCACGGCACTCTACCAAGGGCTATAAAGTAAAAACTCTGTCTCTATAAAACCAAAATAAAATAAATTTTAAAAAATATAAAAAATGTAAAAAAAAAGTATATAAATAAGATCTAACTTAAGATTTCTTAAACATCTTAATGATGTTTAAGAGAAAAAATTTTTAAATTAAAAAAAGTATATAAATAAGGTCTAACTTAAGATTTCTTAAACATCTACATCAGCTTTATCAATGAAATCAAATGAGACTTTGGATGCTTTTGCTTTCTTTGGTAGGCAAGAAGATGTACCCTTAACCTCAATGAAATTCATGCGTTATGAATACCAGAGACTTAATAACTTTGAAGCCAGTGACATAACTTGGAGCTATTAATGAAACTACCACTAATCATAAAGCTCATTGCAGATAAACAGACATGGAAAGCCTTCTTTCACTGTTTAAAAGAAAAAAAGACAGCATTTTTTTGTGCAAAGACAAGCTAAAAAGTGAAAGAGAGAGAGGGAGGGAAGTTTTAAATGCAAAAGCATGACAACATCAGAACCACAAGCCTAAAGGGCGAGAGTTCTAAGGGCCACTCCTAGATGGGAGATTGGAGTCCCCATGTGCCAGGAACACTGGAACTTAGCACTACACATAAATTGTCCCAAGACATGGCATGGTGGGAAGCCATCCATCATAGGCAATGGGGAGAGGCATCCATAAGAAACTCAAACATAACTCTGCCATGACCTGTCATAAAGTTTGAACCTCGAGCTGAGGAAAGTACACAATAACACAATGAAAGTCAAAATTTAAACCAGAGTTCTAGGAATAAATTAAACAAAAGACACACAAGATTTATGAAACTTTTAATATATTAAAAACTTAAGTGAATACATCACATTCATAAGTAGTAAGTCTCAATCTGAAAGATGTCAATTTTCCCAAAATTAAACTGTAGATTAAATGCTATTTCAATCATAATGTTGACAGGGTTTTTTCCTACAAAATAAAAAGCCAGATTCTAAATTATATACAAAATAACAAAAAGACCAAACAAAGCCAAGATAACCCTAAAGAAAATAAGGCTGGGGAAAAGAGAAGGACTTTCCTACTCAATACTGAGTCTTATAAAAATACAGAATTTAAACTATAATATATTAATTACAAGAGTTCTAGATATTGAGCTTAAACCAGAGGGCAATTGGTTCACTAAAATTCTATACTCCAGAGTGGATCAGTCCACATTATATTAAATACTCCAAAAGTAACTATTCTAAGTATTATACATATCTCATCAGACCTGAGGGGAAATTTAATAACAATAAATGTCTAAACAAAACGTCATTAGCAGTAGTAAAGACATACTTGCTAGTATACTTGGCAGGGGTGTCCAACCTTTTTTTCCCCCACTGCCATACATCAGAAAAATAAAAGTTGATTTGGGCCACACATTAAATATACAAACACTAACAAAAGCGGATTAGCAAAAAAAAAAAACAAAAAAAAAAAATTCTATGCATACTTTTCATGATATCCAACACTACAGATAAGCAAAAAGAGTCCTCACATAATCAACATGTGGCCTGCAGGTCATAGACTGGACACCCTTGCTTTAGAAAAGGTTCTCCTCACTCTTGCATGAAGCATGCAGCCACAGCCATGCAGATGTCCTTAGGCTAGATCTCTAAATGATTCTGTGTCCAGTCTGTAGTCTGGGAGCATTTCTGGTTGCCTGATGTTCAAATGTAAGGTTAGCACAGCCTGCCTCTGGATGTGGTCAGTCTCCCTCAAGTGAATCTCTCATGAAAAGGCAGTTAGGGAACCTAAAAGGACAGAGACAGAACTTTTCCTCGTAAAGCACGCTCTTCAATTGGTCCCAGAAACTGCAATCTTTTGCTTTTTCTCCTCAGAATGCTCCTCCTCAGTCCCTTTTTGGCACCTAGTTACCTCTATACATTAGTGTCCTAGGGTTCGGTCCTGGACTACTTCTCGGTAACCAGAGGTAACTCTCTTCTCATTCAGGCACTATGACTCCTCTCTTTCTCTCCTACCTGACATATGATCCTGCAACAAGTTCTCCTGACTCCTCCTTCAAAATATATTTCCAGAACCTGACCACTTCTCACACCTCTACTGCTACCCCCTTGCATGGTATCAGCTCTCAGTGATTCTGCAATAACCTTCTAACAGTTATTCCTGCTTCTGACCTTACCTCTTTAGGATCTTTTCCACACAATAATGAGAATAATTTTAAACAATACTTTAAAATCCCATCTTTAAAACATGAAATCTAGGCTGGGCAAGGTGGCTCATGCCTATAATCTCAACATTCTGGGAGGCCCAGGTGGGAGGATCATTTGAAGCCAGATGGGAGGATCACTTGAGACCAGGAGTTCAAGACCAGGCTGGGCCAAGCTAATATTTTTGTGGTCCCAGTTCCTTGGGAGGCTGAGGCAGGGAGATAGCTTAAGCCTAGGAGCTTGAGGTTACTATGAGCTACAATCATACCACTGCACTCTAGCCTGGTCGACACAGTGAGACCCCCATCTCTTAAAAAAAGAATACATGAAATTTAATAACACCTCTTAAACTTTTCCAGTGGCTTCTGTTTACAATAAAACGCAAATTCTTATATTGGGCTAAAGTCTCTAGAATCTGTCCCCTCATTATGCATCTGACTCCTTCTCTAACTGCACTCTCCTTACACCATTCCAGTCACCACTATTCCTTCCTCATTTTGCAAACCAACCAGGGTGGCTCATCCCACTGCTTGACACTCCCTCAGCCTGGAATTCCTCCAGACAATCCCAGGCAGGCCCACTCCCTCTTCACCTTCAGTTCTTTACTCAAATGTAGTCTTTTCAGTGAGGCCTTTCTTTTCCCCATTACACTATTAAAAATTACATACACCCCACAACTCTCCATTCCTTTTTTCGTATTTTTCTCTAAGGCTATTGTAACCATCATGTGTACTCTATATATCCTACATTTTATTTATTTATAACCCTTTTCACCCCATCCCTACAATGAATTAGATTGTACAGTCCATGAGGGCTGGAATTTTTGTCTATTTTGCTTAATACTGGAGCTTCAGCATCTAAAACAGAACCTACCATACAGTCATGTTTCTTCAATGAATGAATCGATGTCACTCTTTTAGTCACTTCCTCCCTCTCTTACATCATCAGTTTCTCCCTATCTACTTTATCATCTCTGTCACCATACAAACATACTCTAGTATCAAAATATATCTCCTTTGTCCTCACATCCCCATCTCACTATAATGCTGTATTTCTGTTTTCTGTCATTTAAAATTCCCCAAGAATAGTTTTCTAGTCTCAAAGTTTAAATCTCCAACTCATTTCAGTCTAGGTTTTCTTGTCAATGTCATAAACACCCTCCAAATTCCCAAATACACTCATCTTGCATGACCTTTCTTTTATTGATATATACCTACATCCCCCTACTAGAAACGTTCTCCTTTCTTGGATTAAGTGACACTAAACACTTCTGGCTTTCTTCTAACATTCTGCCAGCTCCTTCTCAGATTCTTTTTGCATTCTTCTCTCCTTTGACACAATCTTTGTAATCACAGTTTCCCAGGACTTAGTTTTATTCTATCTTATCTCTTCAATATCTCAATAGGTTCCCCCCAAAATATCCCCTACACCTTTTCCTCTCCATGTCTTCTTCCTATCAGCAAATAGTACCACCATCTACCAATTGCTCAAGCCAAAGCTAAGAATCACTTCTGATAGCACCTTCTTCCTCATATTTCATGCTAATAATCCCTTAGTAAGTCATGCCATTTCTGCCTCTTAATTTTATCATGAATCTGTCCACTTCTCTTTAAATCCTCTGCTACCATGCTAGTCCAAACCATCATAAACTCTCATTTGGACCTAACAATGAATACCTACTAGGCTCCACTCCACTACCACAATCTTACCCTCTACTCAATACACTGTATCCAAGTATTCTTTTAAAACAGCATTCCAGGACAGGCTCCATGTCTCACACCAGTAATCTCAGCGTTTTGGGAGGCTGAGATGGGAGGATTACTTGAGGACAGAGGTTCAAGATCAGCCTGAACAAAAGCGAGTCCCCCATCTCTATAAAAAAATAGGCAAATAGGCTTGGCGCGTGTGGCTCAGCAACTAGAGTGCCAGCCACGTACACTGGAGCTGGCAGGTTCAAATTCAGTCCAGGCCTACCAAACAACAATGGCAACTACAACCAAAAAAATAGCCAGGCGTTGTGGCAAGCACCTGTACTCCCAGCTACTTGGGAGGCTAAGGCAAGAGAATCACTTAAGCCCAAGAGTTTGAGGTTGCTGTGAGCTGTGACACCACGGCACTCTACCGAGGGTTACACAGCCAGGCATGGGTGACATACACCTGTAGTCCCAGCTACTCGGGAGGCTGAGCTCAGGAGTTTCAGGGTGCAGTGGGCTATGATGTTGCCACTGTACTCTACCTAGCCCAGGCAACAGAGCAAGACTCTGCCGCAAAAAATAAATAATTAAATAAATACAATAAACAGCATTCTACACAAGACAGGGAATGACCCAATGGTGAACTGTGAAATAAGTTTTGAGCTGTAAATGGTATAATCATATGAAATCATGACAAGTATCTAGAAAAGTAAAATAGAATACATTTCAGTCAGATTTGATATATGTATATATGAACTGAGTTAGGATATAAAATGTGTTTGTTCCTGCAAACAGCTCTAACGGTTTGAAGCCACTATTTTTTTTTTTAGACAGAGTCTCAAGCTGTCACCCTGGGTAGAGTGTCATGCTATCATCATAGCTCACAGCAACCTTTAGCTCTTAGGCTCAAGTAATCCTCTCGCCTCAGTTTTTCTAATTTTAGTAGAGATAGGGTCTCACTTTTTGTCTCGAACTTGTGAACTCAAGCTATCCACCCACCTCGGCCTCCCAGAATGCTAGGATTACAGGCATGAGCCACTGCGCCCAGCCTGAAGCCACTATTTTAGATGCATAAACAAGATCATGTCACACTCCTGCCCCATGCCTACCAAGCCCCGCATGGTCTAACTGTTGCCTATCTGGCCAACCTTAATCTCAAGCCACTCTTCCTTCTATCATCCAGTTCCTTAAACAAAAGAGCAAACACTTCTATAGTGCCAGGAACTATTCTTAATGCTTTACTTGTATAAATGCATTTAATCTTCTTAATAACAAATCAGACAAAGACTCCTAGTATACCCCTTTTATATAGAAGATTAAGTTACTTGGGTTAAAGTCGGTTACTTTAGGCAAGGTCATACAACTTTTAAGTGCCAGAGCTGGTATTCAAACCCAGGCAATCTAGAACCAGAATTAATGCTTTCAGTTAACACACTATACTTCTTACCACACACACTGAACAAGCTATTTCTCACCTCACTGCCTGGGTATATTTGTACTCTGCTCCTCAAGAATAGATAGTTTATTTGCCTGTTGATCAGTATATCCTTGGTACTCAGTATAGCACCTCATGCAAAACAAGCAGTAAATGAACAGAAGATGCTTAAACACCATTGGTTGAAGCTTAAATAAGATGGTCTTGGTAATAATATTGTAAATGGCACATAATATACACTCTATAAATAATAGTTCCCTTCTACTTTCATTAAATTTTATGTCCTCATTCTATGAGTTTTCTAGTCATCCAGTGATTTTGACCATCACAATGTTTTAGCCATTTCATTATATCTCATTAAATCAACTTTGTATCTCCTCATACTACTAAATGCTTATTTTATCCTTTGCTCTCATTTCCACACAAATTTGTTGGTAAATTAGTATAATAAATTTTATAAATGAAAATAAAAAGTATTATCTTTTTACTAGTCATAAGATGGTGCTTGCTTATACCACATTACTCTACTGAAAATCAATATGAACCTACCTCCAAGACCAAGGTCTTTAAGAACTTGAAAACCACCTGGCTGCAGAAATTCTCCAACTATTCTGTCAGGCTCTTTTAGATCTCTCTCAATTAGGGTAACCTTTCTTCCATCTCTGGAAAGCACTGCTGCCAAAGCAGAGCCAAGTATACCAGATCCCACAATGATCACTTCTGGATCACTTTGAGAAGATATTGATGTAGACGCAGCTGCTCCCATTAAGGTTGTTTCTGAAGTATTGGCTCCTTTTCTGCGCTGTTTTAAAAAAAGTGATTATGTTTCCAAACTTATTAGATTTAAATCATACTACTACTATATGTAGATGCACTCTGGACTTTTATATCTTGGGTAAAAGCAAGAACCCAAACATTATCAAACCAAATGAACTGCTACATTTTAAAATCTGGATCACATATAAAAACCATTATCAAAATACTACCTAAATAAAAATATATTATCCCAAAACAATTAAATATATATTCCTTTTTCTAAACACGATATTTATAAAATGCTATCATACAGTCCTTTTTATATATCCACACCAGGCCCAATATAATAAATATTCCTAAGAGGCTTCAAAGGGCAAATTACAGGGCAAATGCTCTCATGAATTACTCAGTTCTTCAAATATATAAGCATTTACCAGAGGCAAATCACTTAACAATTTCTGATTTGACATGTTGCAAACCACTCAGCACCTTTTAGATATTTCCACACTACTCATCTTTATTTTTACCTTCTGGATTTTCATTTGGAAAATCTATTTTAAGCTAAAATCACTTTTCTGTAACTAACAGGTTGTCAAAGTCTGGCAATTGATCTATTAATTGAAGGTTATTTTATATCAACAAAAATATACAATAACAAATAACTCATACTGCCCTTTGGGATTTGACTTGTTTACAATTTTAATCCTTCACACATAATCATGTATTTATTTCATCCCTTCCTTTTTCCCCATCCCTATACTCAAAGAGAACTGTTCAAACAATTGATCCCCCAGCTTAGGAACAAGGACAAACATTAAACCTCTCTGGCTGCATTGACAGCAAAACATTTAATCATAAGAAGATGAGAACTCCTGTTCTGAGAGATTTATGACCACCAAGAATATAATGCACATTGACTTTTTAAAATGAATCATTAAATCTTGTAAATCAGTATTTGTTCTTGGTAGGTGGATTCAAAAGTCTGAACAAATTTCTGATAAAAAATTGCAAGAAACCATACTGAGCTCTCTCACCTTAATGATTAAAATTAAATGTCATTTGAAAGGGTTTTAATAAAAAAAAAAACCACAGGCATAAAAAAGAATATGAAGCTTAAAATCCTTTAGAACTTTAATGCTCTGTGATTCTAATATTCATCCATCCTTCTTTTAGCTTTATAGGAGTAAAATGGACTGAAGACTTATTTTTTTTTAATAATTTCTCTAAGAGAAATATTTTTTCTATCGTTTACTAAGGGAGAAAGAAGTCAATGGTCTAGTCTTCCCATTTAGCATTTATTAATCATCAGAAAAACTGACTGTATTTAAATCACCGTTCTGAGAATAAGACAAGCATTTTTTGTCATCTTAACCGTTTTTCACTTGTTTTTCTTCCTAAATTTTTCCTGCTACACAAACCTCAAATCCTGAAAGGGGAGCTCTGGAGGTAATCAAGTCTTCAGAGTATAAACAGTAGAGGAAGTAACAATGTGACCTCAACAGATCACAACCTAGAAATAAGGAGAAAGCCTGAGGCTTTCACAAAATGGAACAAGTATTGATTGCTGGTAACCCAATTTTCCTACTCTAAAATTTCTCTACACAATTTAAGACATTCCAGCCACCTGGACTAGTGCTCCGTGACCCCGAGGGAAGTTATCTCAGACAACAATAGTACAAAAGATTTCAAATTGAGAATTAAGGATTCCCTCTCTCTCCTTTCCCATTCCTCCAGCCCATATTCATCATGCCACTGAACCAGCACTACTCAAAGGCTCCTCCTAACAGATGTATACTTCCTTTAGACTAACGTAATAGTTCCCAATACTTAATAGGCAGTTATGAATCAGGCATCCTGCAAACATTAAAGCATTAATTCCCTAACTACCAGCAAGAATGGTGCCTTTCCTTCTAACAAAAGAGGTAACTGATTCTTACAGAAAATAAGCAAAGTGCCAAAAACTCACATCCAAAAATGCTGAAGAAAAATTTAATTCAAGTTCCTCTCGTCTATAAACCTTGCTAATCTATGCTGTAGATACAGTAAAATAATGTAGATCGAGTACTCTACATCATTTTTAGCTCACTCATACTAACCTCAAGCCACTATCATCCTTTGCTGGGTCCACTACTATAGTCTCTAGCCTGATATCCCCACTTCAATTCTAGTATCCCTACAATCCATTCTCCATACAACTGGAATGTTCTTTCTAAAAAGTAAAAGTCAAAAGCTGTTACTCCCATGTTTATAATCAACACTCCAGTGCTCTTGGGAAAAAGTCTGAACACTCATGGCCAACAGCCCCTAAGTGATCGGGCCTCCATGCACTCTGCCCACCGCCATTCTCCTACCATTGGCTACCTCTGCAAGCATCGTAATACACATGTATTTGAAGATCCAGTCTTGGATTTAGGATATTACTGCATGGATTTACTCAATGCTCCAATGGGGAGGCAGGAGGGTTTTACCCAAGACTTTAAAATATTGAGCACTTTTACTCTGCCTGCTTTTCAAACTGATGTCAATTTCCTCAGTCAGCCTTCACTTCTTGTAAGCAGTGGACTTACCTGCAAGCACATCTCTTTCTTCCCAGGTACAAATGCAATTCTTACCCCAAGGAATAAAACATTTTTTCATCATTGAAAGGGTTTCTGTCCTCCTTCAAACTTAAATTCTAACATTTCATAATCAAATCAATATTTAAACTCTTGCTGAGGCTCAACCAAACACTACATGAAACAAATGTTTTCAAATCACTTCTAAAGATGTAGCCAAGGCACAGTCAAGAGCTAAAAAAAATACAACTGATGTCTCTTAAGCTGCCACCTTCACCCTATTAAGAAGAAAACTTGTATGTGAGTACCCCAATCTTAAAATAAGACATTCATTCATTTGCCCACTTGGAAATCAACCTACCCTCCTGGACTCGAGCGGCTCCTTATTTTCTGATCCAGGAGGGGACTTGGCCCAGAAGAAGCCAATGAAAGGCAAAGCTGAGAGAATATCTGAGAAGAGGGCCAACTGGGAGCCGCTCTGCTGGCGCCCCAAGAGGCCCCCATTTCGGTGGCGACAGCGGTAGGAGAGCACCAGGCCCAGTGAAAGGAACACCAGGACGCACAATAGGAGCTCCTTGTTGGCCAAAGTGATGATGTCCCCGCATTTCTTATAAAAATAGGTAAAAGTAGCAATGCCAAGGAAAGTCCACATGGTTCAAAAGGCTTCTTTGGTGGTATCAGTCAAGGCTGAGATTCTTTGTCCTGGTGGGTTTAGGTTCTTCCCAAAATGTGCTACCAACAGGAGCAGTGGGAACCGGCCGAACTCTAGTAAGCAATGTCACAGGATTAGAAGATCACACCAATTTTAAAAATCATACAAAGTCAGTATAAAAGTATCTGAAGAAGGGAAAGTTGTAAAGGACTTAGAAAACAGTATTTAAAAATCGACGGCCCCAAGAGCTCCCGATTAGACACGCTCCTCCTCTTTCAGGCAACTCCATAAATTTTTTTTTTCTTTTTGGATGGGGTTTCCTGGGGGATTGTTGAGGGTGACGTTGTATATTTTGATGTTGGCTCGTCGTGCTGTAAAATTTTCCTTTTCTCCCACCAGCAGCAGGTGCCCTTACAAAGGGGATGGGGAGGACACGATCAAAGAAATACCTGGGCGCTGAGGGAAAACGCGGCCTCGCCGCTGCTGCAGGCGCGGTGGAAGGTCTCCTGATCCGCGGAGACCGCGGGGTGGATGCCTGGCCGCCTTCTCCAACCGAAGCCGGCCTGGGATTCAGGAATGGGGCGCCAGGGGAGGGCAGCGCAGCCACCACCTTGGGACTCCTCAGCAGGCTTCCGACTCACCAGCCCCGGAACTGCCCATCCGCGACTCGGCTTCCCCGCCGGCGAGAGGCGGTCTCCACAGAGACCTCAGACGGCGGCGGCGGCTCCCGACGGCCTCCTCTCCAGCATCCCTCGCGGACGGCGGCTCTCCTGGCACCGCACGCCTGCAGGAACCGGAGCAGCCGCCGCGCGCTCCCCGGTAGCCGCCGACCCACGCGCCTCAGCTGCGGGGCGGGCTAAGCCCAGGAGAGGGACCAGGGGGCGGGGCTCCAGGGGCGAGCCCGCCCGGCCGGCGCGCCCCGCTCGCAAGCCCCACCCCGTGTCGCGGGCCAATGAGGGCACGGACCGCGCGGTAGGCCGAGATGGCGCTATGCCGCGTTTGGCCAATCGCAGGCGGCGCAGCCCACGTAGGGACGCCCCGAGAGGCGCTAGGGCGATGTTGCGTGGTGTGGGGTGGGGGCGTGGGGATGGGCGCTCCGCGGCTGGTGGGCGGCTCCGGCCCGCTGGGTGTTAGGGGTGGTGCTCGGGGTCGCCTGGGTCAGTTCGCTGCTGCCGCTCCACCCGCTCGCTGCCCTACCTGGGAAAGGGGTGGAGCTCGTTTTGAGAAAAAGCCTCCAGAAGCTCCGCCTCTCAGGAGTGTTTCCTGCAGTTGCTAACATTTATAGGGCGCCTACTACATGCCAAGGCCCGGTGACAGAAAGATAAATCAGATTGCCACTTCTCCCCTTCGTGTTCTGCGCCTTGTATGTGCAGAGGGCTGTAGGAAGATCCATGGGTGCATGAAGAACGTGATTTTCAAGCTGAACCTGGAAGAATGAGTAGGCTCTTACAGAAGAAAAGGGGAGGATGCACCAGGTGTTCAGTGAAAAGAGACACTCATTGCCAGCCCCTGTGCTCTTGAGCTTGGAAACATGGGGGAAAGGGCCCGTGGCAAAGAAGTCAAATAAATGGTCAAGTGTCATAAATTCTCCGAAAAGGGGGTGCACAGGGAATCATGGAAATGGAAGGCAGGTCTTCACTGAGCCTACAGGGAGTTGGGGAGGAGGTGTCCGGTAGAGGTTACATGAATTATGTCCAAGACAAGCACTCCCCAGGGAACAGTACAAGTTATGTTATATTACAGTACAATTACAAGTTATGTTTACTGAGGACTCTGCTCACTCTGTTTCTTAACCCTGGACTGCCTCCTTTAAACCCCATCATTTATGTGCAAGTCCTTTCTGCCATTGAATTATGCCTGAATTGTCACCTTTTCCATCCAGTCTCATTGACCCTCACCAAGTCTGATGAGTTTATTCACACTCTCTTCTCCCATTCTCTGACTGTACACTTATGGTTGAGTATTATTATCCCTTCTAATCCCTAAATTTGCCAAGGGAAGGATCTGTGTCTGACAAATCAAAATCACCTACAGCACCAAGCACAACTAAGTTTTGCACTTAGTTTATCCTCCATAAAAATGTATTTAATAAATCAATGAATGAAGAATGACAGCAGGCGGCACCTAGGGCTCAAGGAGTAGGGCGCCGCCCCATTTACCATGGCGGGTGTGTTCAAGCCTCGGCCAAAACTGCAAAAAAAAACAAAACAAAACAAAAATACCCTTTTGTCTATGGAAACCCAGAATGTGCTGTAAACAAATAAACCAAATCTAAAAAAAAAAGGAATGACAGCACGAGAACAGAACTAGGGGATTGGCTACCACACTAACCAGCTTTGCGACCTTGGACAGGACAGAGTCATAAATCATTCAGCCTCTAGTAAAATCAAAGATCACCGGCAATCCTATCTACTTGGCCGGTTAAGAAAATATGGCACCTCTTAAATGTGGTTTAAGAAATAAGGAACCGGGCGGTGCCTGTGGCTCAAGGTGTAAGGCGCTGGCTCCACATACCAGAGGTGGTAGGTTCAAACCTGGCCCCAACCAAAAACTACAAAAAAAAAAAATAAGGAACCTCCCTTCATCCCTTTTATTCCACGTTACATGTTTTATCTGCTAATAAAATAATTATCTGCCAAAACACTCTTATCAGTATTCAACTGACCCTCAAAAGAACTTTCATTTTAAAATGAGAAAAATGAAACTTAAAGAGGTTAAATGGATTAACTAAATCACTGTTGTAATCAATTACATCATAGTAATAAAAAGTTAAAAGTCCTGTCCCAAATCTGTCTTCGCCAGTATCCTGAATTATCAATAACTGCCTTAACTTTCCAATACTTTTATTCTTTACAGTACTCCTGTCATCAATAAATTTGGCTGTTTAAAAATATACATCAAATTATAAAAGACTGAAGAAAAGAGAATCAGTTTAATGTGTGAGAAATCATTTTCCTGAAGATAATTCTTCAATAAACTTATTATTGGTATCTGTGAGTTCCTTTATTGCTAAATGATAAAATTCTTGAGCAGCTGATTCTCATAGATGAGAATACACTATCACCAAGATGATTGTTACTTGCTTACCCTACACAGGGTGACCATAAAGTTTGTATATAAATTACACACAAACTTTATGGCCACCTTCTCCAAAGACGGCCATGTACTTGAGATTATCCTAAGAGGATTTTTTCTTATTAAGTAGGTAATGTGTTAGTCTCTTGGAAGCAATTTTCTTTATATGCTTATATCTCCACAATGTCATTCCTACAGGCCAGGCACAGTGGCTTATACCTGTAATTCGAGCACTTGGGAGGCCAGAGCGGGTGGATTGCTTGAGCTCAAGAGTTTCAGACCAGCCTGAACAAGAGCAAGACCCTCTGTTTCTCTACAAACAGAAAAAAATCTAGCCTGGCATTGTGGCAGGCGCCTATAGTCCCAGCTACTCAGGAGACTGAGACAAGAGGATCACTTGAGCCTAAGAGTTTGAGGTTGCTGTGAGTTATGAGGCCATGGCACTCAACCCTGGGGTGACTGAGTTAGAGTTAAGACTCTGTCTCAAAAACAATTTTTAAAAAAAGTCATTCCTACAGTGTAAGTTCCTTACATCTTTGAACAGTTCAAGATCCACTTCTGAATTTAGGACAAAAAGAGCATTTTTTCCACTTTTTTTTTTTTTGCTGCTTATCTCTTACTCCTGAGCTCAGGCAGTCCAGCCACCTCAGCCTCCCAAAGTGCTGGGATTACAGGCATGAGGCACTTCACCCAGCCTCAAAAAGAGCATTTGTAATGCCTGTACCTACCATGAGGCACACTATAAATGCCTGTATTTTCTAAACTGAATTAAATGTTATATAAGCATGGCTTAAATATCTTTGAATCTTTACATAGCTCGTTTATTCAAAAATGGAAATCTATCATTTAAACCTGAAGCAAAGGCAATGATAGCATAGGCAGCATTCTAAGTGCTTTTCTTTCTTTTTTTTTTTTTTTTTTTAATGCAGTTTTCAGCCAGGGCCAGGTTTGAACCCACCGCCTCTGGTATATGGGGCCAGCACCCTACTCCTTTAGTCATAGGCACTGCTTTTCATATTTTCCTATTTTGCTCTCATGACAACACTCTTAGATTGGTGCTATTTTTTAACCCTTTGTTACAGACAAGAAAACTAATGTACAATGAAGTAGTCATAGCTAGTGAGCAGCAGAATCTGAAGCCAAGCCCAGGAAATCAAGTTCAAGAATCTAGCAATGACTGACTTTGGTTTTTCTTCCCATACAAAAATAAAGTTATCTTGGCTTGGCACCTGTAGCTCAGCAGCTAGGGTGCCAGCCACATACACTGGAGCTGGTGGGTTTGAATCAGGCCAGGCCTGCCAAACAACAGGCCAACTACAACCAAAAAGTGGCCAGGCATTTGTGGCAGGCGCCTGTGGTCCCAGCTACCTGGGAGGCTGAGGCAAGAGAATCGCATAAGCCCAGGAGTTTGAGGTTGCTGTGAGCTGTGACACCACAGCACTCTACCGAGGGTGACAGCTTGAGACTCTGTCTCAAAAAAAGGAAAAAAAAAAAGTTAACGAAGATTCACTCTCTATTCCCTTGCTTAAGCACCTCTGTTGTCACTGTTCCTTTAGTTTGGCACAGCAGGTTAGCCCTTGTTAACTAAAATCAAATCTTAAGGCTCCCTCCCCCACCCATGGCTGACTGGACCCCTTCTTGGCCAAAGAGATCCCCTAAAACTGAGTTTCTAGCCATGAGAAAGGAGATCAGATATCTTGCTGCTCATCACAGCCTCCTCCCTTCTTAGGGAGGTGCTTTGTGATTGATTAACAGATATACCGGCAGGTCTTCTACATACACAATAAACCACTCAAGTCTGGGCATATGTTCTGTAGTTTGTCTCTGATTTATAGATCTTCATCTTAAATCAGCATTTCTTTTCATTGACTCCTGGTATATTAGACGAAGCCTCACTTTTTCAGCTAAAAAATGTTTAAACCCCCTATAATCTCTAAGTCCCCCACTTCTAAATGTCCTACCTTTTCAGGCCAAACGAATGTATGCCTTCCAAGTATTGATTTATGACTTAACCTGTAATTCTTGTCTTCCTAAAATGTATAACACCAATCTATGACCCCACCACAATGAGTCTACTTGCTAAAGGTTTCTTGGACATGGCTCTAGGCCATAGTCTACAAATTTGGCTCAGAATAAACCTCTTTATTTTACAGATTATGGTTTCTTTTCTGTTGACACCCTGTATCTTAAGTGCCATTCCCCATGTGGGAAAAAAATTTCCCCCCTTTCTTCAACTATCCCTTCCTTAAGATCCATATTAATCATCATCTGTTTTCTTTAAGCTTTCATAACTCCACCTCTTCATTGTGGCAGTCGCCAATTTGTATTATAATTATCTGTTCACATATCCTAGGATTCAACTCTGTAAGCCAAGGATCATATCTTATTCAGTTACATATTCAGCATTCGATGTATAGTAAGCCTTTTTAAATGCATTGAATATCTTTCCTTTTTTTCATTTTGTCCTCCGCTTCCCTTTTAGTAGCGAATTAGGCAATTCCCATTTCACTTTTTATTTGAAACACATTAGAAATACAATAGATTAAAACCCCCAAAACTTTACCATTTACTTCATCCAAAGACTTTTTTAACCCAAATCATTTAATTTTAAGATATTTTCTCAGCACTTACATAATCTTCTTCAAGTCCTAGATGCAAGTGAGAAAGTTATATTAATTTGGAACTTTATTTTTGCTTTCTTTTTCTCCTTTTTGGCTCATAAAACCAGAGAGGGCCCATTAATTCTAATTTAATGTAATAAGTAACAAGTATCACGTATCAATTTTGTGTCAGGTATTGTGCTTGGTGCTAGGGATGAACAAAGCAGGCATAGTAACTGTCATTCTGGACTTCAGAGTTTAATGAGAAAACAGCAATACACTAGAAATAATAGATGTCCTTTGTGTCAGGAAAAGAACGAGCAGATGTTGCTCTGGAGGGTAACAAGCTACAAACTAGGGATCAAGGAAGGACTACCAGATTAAATTACTTTTAAGCCCAGGTTTGAAGAATTAGTGGGAGTAGCCAGGTATTACCTCTAATTGTCAATGTCAATAATCACACTGTTACCTGATGAAGAGGGTCGGGACGCCTATCACTGTCAGCCAATATGCAGAGACAGGGATAGGTCCACTGAACTTTGTCAGAAGACTGGGATTCTGGAGAATAGTGACAGTAGCCTCTCTAAGACAGTTCTAATTTTCCATTTTCAACATTACAGTTTTATACATTTAAGTTCCTTATCTTAAACAATAATCAGCAGAACCCATGACCCATAGTAAACAATAATCAGTATGACTCATGACTCAAAGTAACAGTTCAATTCCAAAGTCAATCTCCTAAATCAATCCACCTAAACTACTCAAGATAGGCACCTTTCCTGTGGGAGTTAAATTTGTGAGACAGTAAGAAGAGGAGACAGCGAGTGAAGGTCAGGGAGGACCTGAATGCACCAGACCAGCTGCTTCATGTTGGCCCTAGCCCAAAAGACTCCATCTTATTTCCACCACATGTGCTCTCAACACCTTACTTTTCTTTTCCTCCTTCTCATACTGTGATTTTTTTGGGGGGGGGTGGCCCCTGAGAAAAACACTAATGCATGCAGCCAACAATACAAGCTTTTCAGTGTTGATGGCAGTATGATCGCAAAGAGGAGGGTTATAGTCTTCTAAGCAGTCGTATTTGCTATCTTTCCATAACTCTTCCTTCTGCTTTTTCTTCAAAATTGTTAACTTGAAATAATATGTAGAGATGAATCTCTAAGCAAAGAGTTTATTTGGGAATACACAAGAATTGCAATTCAGAATATAACAGAAGGAATGGGCAGTCTCTGTTAACACTTCCTCAACTCTTTTGGGAACTGAGACCTGCATCTCTTCTTTGGGTCCTGAGGGGTCTTTTGTTTTTTGAGCTGCAGGAGATGGGTTGCTGAACTAATTGTCTGGAGGCCTGCTGTAGGGGCAGTCCCAGTGGGCTTCTCAGGAGAGAGGTCATAGCAGAAATGGGACATTAGAATCATTAACCGCAGTTCAATAACAATAGCCTAGAACTGAGGGCCCTCCCTTTAAAAGCTCTGTTTCTGCTTATGTATGGGAAATTTGGACTCTGAGACAATAGTCCTCCATTTTTTTCTCCTTTGCCAGCAAATTAATAAACTTCTCTTTCCTTCTCAACCACTTGTTCTCGTTCTTCTGATGCTGCTTCATGGACAAGTGCAGAGGTTTCCATAATAGATACACACAGACCAGTGTAGCCATTAGGAGTGTCTGAAGACCAAAAGCAAGTTTGAAATTTTATTGGGGAAAGAAGAAGGTAAGTTGTTTTGAAAGAAATTTCATTGGCTGGCAGTATCTTCCAGGAACTAGCTGGTTTTGATTGATGAATATCAGCATTTACTTGGTAAGATGTTGAAAGCATGCTGGAGCTTGAACAGCAGGTTCTTGGGTGGCCAAAGAATTGAAAAGACACACCACTAACAGAGCCACAAAAACAAACTAGGATGGCTGGCTGCCCTTTGTGAAAAGAGAGACAGAAAAAAGAAAACCTGCCTGCTACCCTCAAGGGCACTCCATCCACGTTTCTTCCAAGGAGGCACTCCAGGGTGTACCCTGGCCAGAGGCTTTCAGTTCAAACACCCTTTCTGAGTGGACAGGACAATCATGATGAAATAAAGAGTACACACCACAGTAGAGTATTCAGAGCTTATTGATAGACATAATAAATGTGGTATTCTTGGTTCAATGTGGTATTATTTCAATGTGGTATTCTTTATTAATTTGCATAGTTCAAAGCAAAGATCACATTAACCTGTAATTCAGTGACCTATTACAACATTCTAATTCAAGAGTTAACCTCTGAAAGGTATAAACAGTGGTGCCCAGAGATGAGGTCACAGAGAGGTTTAGGTCAGGTTTATTGAAAAGGGAGAGTGACCCACCTGGGCAGTGCAAAGATAGCATCTGCACCCCGGGGCAATTAGAGACCACTTTTATATGTAGCCATGGGTGGTGGGCACATTACACAGCTTGCCTGGAACGTTAGGGTCGTTCCCTGAGAACTTCTGGGGGGGCGGTAGGCAGAACCTTTGTGTCTTTGTTTTAGGTAGAGAAAAGGAGGAGGAGGTGGGGAAAATGGTTTGTGTGTGGCTGTGTTAGGCCCTCCAACAATCTCCTAAATCAATCCATCTAAACTACTCAAAGTAGGCATCGTTAGGGCAGGAGCTAAATTTACAAAACTCTAAGAATGGGAGACAGTGAAGGTCAGGCAGGACCTAACCAACCAGACCAGTTGCGTCATGGTCATGTCTCCCTTAGCCTGCCCGACTTCGTCTTACTCTCACTACATGTGCTTTCACCCTGGTGCAAGATCAACATCTGTTGTGGAATCAGTCTCAGACACAGCATCATTCACTGTGCAAGAAAATTGACTTCCTCTACCTTCTCACAACTCACTGTCAGTCTACACAGGCATCCCTGCCCTGTTGTTTCATCTGCCTTTGAATAAGTTTATCCTGCCTTAGTCTTCTCTGGCCCTATGCTTTGTCAGTTTTAATTATTTCCCTCAGGGATGTTCTCTGCTTTACGGAGTTCCTTCTGAATAACAGACAGGGCTGTAAGTTTTGCTTTTCAGAGACCCCTTCGAAAACCTTATACAGTTAGGTCTCTGTGGTTTTTCCACTGAATTGCAAAAACAGTTTCTAGAACAGCTAGAGGTGACCTGGGTGCCCTTCCCCATGGCCTCCAGACCCCATTTTGGTTGAGTATGATATGACTCCATTTTGTATAATCAACCCTCACAACATGAATTTTACAAACTAAAAGATACTCACCCATTGGCCAAACTGAAATTGAACTCAGTCTCCTAGTTTTGGGGTGCACTTCGTCTTCTGAATCAGGTGGCAGTGGCAATACATATTGAACTAGCCAGACCCTTCCTCAACCATTCCTCCTCTTAGTACTTTAGGCTTTGAGCAATATTTCATTTCCCTAGATCTTAATATACAGGATGCCCATAAAGTTTGTGTGTAATTTACTATGTTAAACTATTTTATTTTATTTATTAGTATTTTTTTTTTTGCAGTTTTTGGCCGAGGCTGGGTTTGAATCTGCCACCTCTGGCATATGGGGCCAGCACCCTACTCCTTTGAGCCACAGGCACTGCCCTAAACTACTTTAAATTGCATGTGAACTTTATGCCCACCTTGTATTAATGTATTGACTTTGAATTACAGTAATATATTATTATACTTTTTTTTACATATGATTTGTTTTTCTCCATGCCCTCTGAAAAGGTGTCTAACAAAATTATTTCACTGTAGTAATTTAAATTGATGAAATTTCTGGAAAGCAACTGCCCAATATGCCTTTAAAATCATTTATGACCTTCGATTTAATAATCCTACCTCTAGAAATTCACCCTGAGAAAATAATTACACATGTACACTAAGATTTGCATACAAAAAAGAAAAGCAAAACTAGATAATCACTAACCCAATACCAAAAAAGAACAACCAAAAAAACTCTGTTCACATCAATGTTATTTTTAATTGTAAACAAACATAAACAATACAAATGTCCAACTCTAGGATAATTAAATTGTTAGGGCATATCCATTTGTTTAATATCATGAAGACATTAAAAACTTGTAATAATGGGCAGCGCCTGTGGCTCAAAGGAGTAGGGTGCCAGCCCCATATGCTGGAGGTGGTGGGTTCAAACCCAGCCCCTGCCAAAAAAAAAAAAGAAAAAAAAAACTTGTAATAATGATTTTATTTCATTTTTTAGAGATAGGGTGTCACTGTATTGCCTAGAGTGGTCTCAAACTCCTAGTCTCAAGTGATTCTTTTCCCTCAGCCTCCCAACTAGCTGGGATTATAGGCTCAAGCTACTATACCAAGCTTCAAAATCTATTATTTTTTTTTGTTGTTGTTCTGAGACAAAGTCAGTCTCACTCTGTTGCCTTGGGGGGTTGAGTGCTGTGGTGTGATCACTCATAGCAACCTCAAACTCTAGGGCTCAAGCGATCTTCATGCTTCTGATTGCAGAGTAGCTAGGACTACAGGCACCCACCACCATGCCAGGCTAGTTTTTCTCTTTTTAGTAGAGATGGGGTCTTGCTCTTACTCAGGCAATAATAATATTTCTAAAATCAGCACAATGATAAACAATATGAAGAAAAAAATCAAAACATAATACTATACATATTCATGTACTGTATGATCTAATTTTTAAAGTATTTATTCATATATAATATACACTTAGACAAGAGGTGGTTGGGAAAGACCTCAGAACTTTCACAGTGAGTAATCCCTGGAGAAAATTATGAGTCATTTTAATTTTGGTCTTCATACTTTTATGTATTACTTAATGTTCAGAAAATAAGCAATGTTAAAGTGGAAAATCTTTCACCTGTGTTTATCAGTCCAACCAACAAATGCCTTTTTTTTAGGGGGAACAGTCTCACTCTGTTATCCCAGACTAAAGTGCTGTGGCCTCATAACTCAGGGCAACCTCACACTCCTGGGTTTATGTGATCCTCTTGCCTCAGCCTCCTGAGTAGCTGGGACTCCAGGTGTACGCCATAACACCTGGCTAATTTTTCTATTTTTAGTAGAGACAGGCTCTCACTCTTACCAGGCTAGTCTCAAACTGAGTACAAGGGATCCACCTGCCTATAGGTGTGAACCAAGCCCAGCTTAACAAATGACTATCTTCTTTATGTGAATATTTATTTATGACTTAACATGGCCCAAAATTAATCATGTTCAAATTTGCAACCAAGCTTCCTTTCCATCTCTCAATCTGTCAAATGCTAAAATATGTACTGACTTATCCAACTTAAGTAGTGTTAGATCAGAAACCTGACCGTCTTAGCACCCACAAGCTACCTCTGCCTGGAAGCGGCTACAAGCCCACCAGGTCAGGACTGCCAGGCATTCTGTTTCCATCTACATCCCTAAAACCAAGCCCCACCCTTTGGATCATCCTCAGCTTCGACTTAATTTCAACTTTGCTGGAAGAGGAGAGTGCTCTTAGATGTCTATAGTAAAAAAAAAAACACTATAAAAACTTGTCCTGAGATAGTAATATTTAATAAAATTTGGCAAATACTAACATTCGAGGCTGAAAGGTGCTTGAGTGAGATCCACGTAAAAGCCAACGAAGTCCAATAGTGCCCAATCACCCCCAAATATTTCTTAAATATCTTCATTTATTAGCTTTTGTTTTATTTTTAAATAATATAACAATCCAAAACCAGACAATTCAATTATGAAAAATTCCCCATGCAACCCAATTCCCCTCCAGCCACCGCCCTTTGCAGCAGCCACAATTGGCTCCACATTCCTAATATACATCTCTACATATTCTTAATAAAATATACTGTGAATCCAAAAGTGAGATAAAATCCTGGGCAACTCAGGAGTCCTAACCTTCCTACCCCTTTGCCTTTTGCACTAGGAGGAAAAGATGGGAGAGGGAGAATATGACGTATCTAAAATTTTCCAAAGCATTATTCCCACAGTAAGATGAGTAGGGAAGGTGAGTTCTCAGTTATGAGATCCCCATACCAAGTATGTTAAGAGGCAAAAGAAAACTGCCAGTGTAGGAGCTAAGGAATCTTAGTGTCCACTGGCAAACTGTTCTTGGTCACTGGGTCAGAATTAGTGGGTTCATTATTAGAAAAACAAAAAACAAGTATAAAAAAGAAACAAAAACCCATCAGTTTCTGAGCTGACCAGGAATTACACAATGGGAGAACTCCAGGAAAAGACTCTTTGTCAAAAATTTATAAACAGAATTCAGGAATCCTACCTACCATGTGTATTCTGGCTTTGGTCAAGAAATTCACTAGATGATGCAGCTGGCTGCACATAAATGATAACAATTAAGAATATCTGATCTCTAGACTTAGCACCTTCAAAACTCTATCCCATCTCTATTCTTTATTGCAATTCCTTTTGGAGAGCAAAAACCACAGAGCATATTCCTATAGTCCCGTAGGAAATATTTATGAGTCAAGAATGATGATCCTGAAAGAATCTTCTATAATCCCCAATACAGCACCCACTAGCCACATGAGGCTACTGAGCACTTAGCAAGTAGCTAGTGTGACTAAAGAACTGGATTTAAAATTGCATTTATCTGAATCTAAATTGATTAATATAACTTTAAATAGCCACATATGGCTAGAAGCTATGGTATTGGGCAGCACAGTTCTAAATGCTGTAAGATAATTTTTAGTGCATAAAAATGCATTTTAAAATATGAATCTTTTTCTTTAAGACCCAAGAAAACATCCAGGATATCACATTATTTAATCAAAAATATCCTTTCTCTGGATAAACACCTGAGGCCAGTAATGATCTATCTCTACCCAATAAGGCAAAAGAAAATAAGGTAATTCAGTAACAACCCTAGCTTCTAGTTTTCACCTGTCCTGTTGCTTACAAATAGGATCACTCTTTATGTGTTCCTTTGACTTTATTTCTATCTTACCTTAAATTACAAAAAAATATTTTTTCTCCTTTTTCTTCACCTTTTGGAATACCTCTCACAGGATAGATCCAGTAATCTGGTGATCTGGGATCTTCCCATCCTCTAGGCTAGGAGGCTGACATTTTCCAAATGTTTTGACAAACTCACAAAAGAAACTTTATAGCCCAGTGATCACAGAATACCTTAAACCCTAATGGTCCAACTGGGCAGGGGGAACAACCAGGCTTTGGGACTCAGGAAGAGGATAAATTTGAGACTGAAAATGAAGGGATGAGAGGCATTTCCTTTGAATAGTTTTTCCAAGCCCATTCATGAGGAAAACCCCCAACTTCAGGAGACTCAAAAGACTTTTCTATGTGACTTTTCCGGTGCTGACTGAGGTAGGCACTTCTACTGAAGCATTTCTCACAGTCGGTACATTTGTAAGGTTTTTCTCCTACGTGGGTTCTCCGGTGCCTGATAAGGTTAAAACTCTGACTGAAGCATTCACCACAATCAGGACACTTATAAGGTTTCTCCCCTGTGTGTGTCCTTTGGTGAATCACCAGCGTGGAACTCTGACTGAAAGTTTTCCAGCACTCAGAACACCTGTAAGGTTTTTCTCCTGTGTGTGTTCTCTGATGTCTAATGAGATGGGAGCTGAGGCCAAAACCCTTTCCACATTCACAACATCTATATGGTTTCTCCCCTGGCTGGATTCTGCATTCTTCTACCACACTGCAGTTCTGACTCAAACTTTCTTCACATTCAGCACTTTCACAGGATTTGTCTCCTGTATGTGTTTTCTGGTGTGTAATGAGGTTTGAACTTCGACTAAAATTCTTCCCACATTCTGGACACTGATAGGGTTTTTCTCCTGTATGTATTCTCTGATGCTTTATTAGAGTAGAATTACAACCAAAGTTTTTTCCACACTCAAGACATTTGTAGGGTTTCTCACCTGTGTGTGTCCGCTGGTGACGTATCAGGCTGGAACTCTGACTAAAACTCTTCCCACAATCAGGGCACTTGTAAGGTTTTTCCCCAGTGTGAGTCCTCCGATGTTCTATTAGGACATAGCTGTGGCTGAAACCTTTTCCACAAACAGGACATTCATATGGTTTTTCACCTGTATGTGTTCTGTGATGCTGAATAAGGTGAGAGCTGCTACTGAAACACTTCCCACACTCAGGACATTTATAGGGCTTCTCTCCTGTGTGAGTTCTCTCATGAATAATCAGATGGGAGGTATTGCTGAAGCTTTTCCCACATTCACCACACTGGTAGGGCTTCTCTCCTGTATGCATTCTTAGATGCTGAATCAGGTGAGAACTGTTACAGAAGCATTTCCCACACTCAGAGCACTTATAAGGCTTTTCTCCTGAGTGGGTCCTCTGGTGAGTACGCAAATGGGAACTATTATTGAAGCTTTTCCAACATTCAGAACATTTGTAGGGTCTGTCTCTGAAGGATGACTTCTGCTGGACAGAGGCACTGGCATCTTCTCTTGGGTACCATTCCTGATGATTAGGGTTTTCCTCTTCTTTCCCTATAGAATTTCTCCAGTTCTTTGACTTGACATTATTCTCACAGGAATCATGACACCAAATCTCATCTCCTGGAGACCATGTCAATGGCATTTCTTTTGCATCCTCATGATCAGAATTTTGTAAGCCAATTCTGTCAGACCATTTTGAAGCTAGCTTTTTATGTGCCTTACAATTATTGTGATGAAAAGTTTCCAAATTATTCTTACTTTCACCTCCTGAAAGAATGAACAAATATACTAAACATATTCCCTATCTACCAGAGAAGTAAATTCTAAGTCACAGTGGAAGAAAGGGATAACAATGTAAAACCTCATAAATTATTTTACATAAAAAGTGTTTAAAGTTAGTTTTATTTCTTTTCTCTGTGTTCACCAGAAGAAAGTGAATTTTTTATACTTAGTAACAACACTAATGAATTATTTGAACCACTGTCAGCAACTGCCAAGGGGGATATAAATTTAACAACAAATACATTAAATTTTATTCGAGAAGACTTAGAGAAAAAAGCATTTGAATAGGGGTGAAATTGAACAGGATCCCATCTGAGGTGAATACTAGACAATAGCTTTGTTAAAATCTGAGTAAACACTATAGAAATAACAGTAGCCACTAGATTTAATAGTAGCTTTACATGTGTTATCTCATTAATTCTAAAATACGTAAGACAGTTATTATCATTCATTTTTTTCTTTAAGATAACTGAAACTGAAAGAATTAACATTGCATACAAGTGACAGAGCAGGTTATCAAACTAAGGTTTGTCTCATTCTAATGCCCTATTCTTTCTACATACTCTCCAGAATATCTTGTGATAAATTTCCTAAGGATTCAAATCTTTTTCATCCCTCACCTGTAAAGGGACTTGTCAAACTCTCCTTCTCCATGAAGCCTTTGGAATCTGACACCAACAAGTCTTTTTCTTGTTCCATCACAATGATCACAGCAAGGTTAGGGATGAGAAATCCTGTGAAAGGAAACAAATCATGCTTGGAGGCATTTGTTAAAGTGTATTCCTCCTCCTTTCTTCCTAATCGACATATAATAATAGTAGGCATAGAATTCTCTGTTAACCATACTGAAAAGAAAGATGCCTCTTGGTATCCCTTTTAGAAAAAAATATTATCTCAGATATAAGTGTTTAGAATTAATGATTAACCTGATTAATCTTTTCTAAAAAAACAATTTAAATTAGAAATTAATTTAAATTAGCCCCTTTAGCTAATTGTGCCCATGTGATTGTGAATTAAATGTGAATTCACATTTAGATCTTCACATTAAATCTGAATTAAATGTGTACATGTGAATTAAACGTAAATTCACATTTAAATCTTCACATTAAATCTTCACATTCAATTTAATGTGAATTAAATCTTCACTTTAAAGGTCTGAGGACCAATCTTTAAAAGTAGAATGAATACTAATACTCATTGTCCACTCATTGCTTACAACATTTAACTAAAAAAAACAAAGTAATTTTTTAGAAAAGGCACCAATAATAAAACGAATAAAGACCTCAAGGGAGTAGGCGGGTTGGTTCATGCCTCTTATGTCAGCATTTTTGGAGATCAAGGCAGGAGGATTGCTTGAGGTTAGGAGTTTCAAACCAGCCTGGACAACATAGCAAGACCCCATCAATATTAAAAATTGAAAAATTAGCTGGGCATAGTGGCATGTGCCTATAGTCCCAGCTACTTGATAGGCTGAGGCAGGAAGACTGCTTGAGCCTAGGGATTTGAAACTAGCCAAAGAAATACAAGACCCTGTCTCTATAAAAAAACTTAAAACAACTAGCTGGCCATTGTGCAAATGCCTAGCTTCTTGGGAGGCAGAGGTGGGAGGATTGCTTGAGCACAGGAGTGACCTTACAGTGAGCTATGATCAAGCCATTGCTTGCCCTGCAGTGTGCCGAGAAACCCTGTCTCAAAGAAAAAAAAAAAAAGATTTGAAGGAATCAATATGAAGGCTTAAGAAGCTGAAGAAGAGACTACACCCTATTCAGTTGCAAAAGAACAACTTGGTCTTTGACAGAAGAAACCTTTGAAGTAAGATTCAAAGGAAAGTTAGGATTTATATAACTGGTTAATGAGAAGCAAAGCAAGACAAAGAAAGGACAAAGCAAGACTCTAATAATTACAGCCAATAATCCCTAAAATAAAAAGGGGAAAAGAGATTGAAGAAGGAAGTCTTTCTTCCTTCGTGTAAGTTTCTAAGTCTACCATAATCACCACATCCAATGCGACCTAAACTTTATCTTCTGGAGCCAACTATAATCCCTGACCTACTTTAAGAGAATAGAAAAAGTCCCACTGGAGGGAGTTATACATGGCCTTGGCATTCTTTTCAGGATCTAAATACCATAATTGTGGGAAAAATAAAAACTTAAAAGAAGGATATACAAAGGCATACACATGAAAAACACACACAAAATAGTGCACTTAGTAATTTTCACCCTACTACTGCCTATCCTGTGCCAGGTAATGAACTCAATAATTTGCACATATTTCTTATTTAAAGTAGTCCTTTGAAGTGTATTAACAATTACCACCATTTCACAGATGAGTTAGGAAAGCATTAAAAACTTTCCTACAAAGTGGTAGAACAGGTCTGAGCCCCAAATCTGATTGGATGCTGACTTTCACACTCTTATCTATGACAGTAACCTAGAACAAGAAGCAGAGCTGGGCATCATCCCAAACTGCAAGTGATCCTCAAAGAGTACCTCTATCTTAGAATATATTAACTGGACTTTTAGAAAACAGATCTACATCCCTAAACCTTCTATCAAAGTGAGCCGGCATTTTATACGCACACTCACAACTAGGGATTTGTTCCAGAGAAAGGTGAAACTAATCTAAATTGCACAAGTTCCCAGTATTTGAGTGGGAAAAACATACACCTGCAACCAAAAAGCGGGGGCGTTCTTCAAAGGAAGTAATATATGTTTTACAAGGGAAGCATGAGTCTAACATATTACTGTCCCATCGTTTTCCCTATTAAAATACTCTTAAATGTGGTAGTAAAAGAGCCCTTCTGGCCCAGCAAAACGGCGGGAAATTCAAGGCCATAAATGGTACTGGAAAGCTGTCAGTTAGACGTCAATCTACAGAGAAGTGTTGCTTTTTAAGAGCAAACAGGTGATTAGGATGGGGTCGTGCTTTGATCAGAACGCCTTCAGAAGAAAATGCACCGCCTGAAGCTTAAAGAACCGTTGGCAGGGACCAGCGTGCAGATACTGAGGGGCGAAGTTTCAGGAGACCAGACCATCCCCCGCACACAGGATCCCGGCAGGCGAGGACGGCGCGCTGGCGGCAGGGCGGGAGCGGCTGGGCCTCGGCCACCAGCAGCCCGGGATGCGGGACGGGCGCGGCAGCCTGGGCGGGGCAGTTTCCACTCCCTTCCCCCCAAGGAGAAACTCACTGTTCTGGGGCCTGCACCCCAGGCGCCCCGCACCCCCAGCGGTCCCGGAAGAAGGAGCCCCCGCTCTTTCTGACCCCACCAACCCGGGGTCCTAAACACTTCAATCCATAGGACAGAAACAGGAAGTTACCCCATACTCCCCGGCGGGCTTTGCCGGGGACTCTCTAGGAAGCATTGACGGCTGACTCGTTGATCTTAACCCTTAGGGTCCTGGACCGGAAGGAGCATGCTGGTGACTTTCCTTTCCTTGGGCACTGTGACGCGGCCACCGTGAGTCTTTCTTCTCACTGGTCGACGACTGCCTTATGCTAGGAGCCTGATTGGAGTTTAAACTCTTCCTTGCCTTCAGGGTATCATCAAGTTTACCATTGCCATCGCCATAATTATCTTCAGCATTAGATAAAAATCAATCTAGTATTTGTTAACTACCTATTGTTTGTGTTTCCACAACTGTGAACATGGACATATAGTTAGCTATTTGTGAAACAGCTGGAGAACTAAGGCAACTATCCACATATAGAACAATGATTTTGCAAGGCAACCTTATTAATCATACTAAGAGAAGCATTTGATCCCTCCTCTTTCATTACAAAGAAAAGAGATGCCAATCCCACCGTCTCTCCCATACCACACGTACAAATCCACTTAAGTTTGCACTCCGCCGTTCTCTTTCTTCCCTCCTCTTACAGCAGAAGATCGTTCCTTTGCATTTAGAACAAGGCTTTACTGATAATTTCCTTCCCACCTTTTAGGTAACTTCATAGTAACAACTAAGCTCTCAGTTGCCCTATCCCCATCCCAAACTAATCCCTCAGTTGTCTTTTCTCTTCTTCTTCTTTTTTTTTTTTTTTATTCACTGTGTTTCCATTTCATCACTTGTCTACTCACCTTAACATTTGGCCTGCAACAAAAGCAACAAATCCCTAACATCTCCACTGACCAGCAAGTCGTTAGTGTAATTGCTAGTTTTTAATATTCAGGTCCTTTTGCAAGAGTTTTGACATGGCTGTAGACTCCTTCTTCAAGAAACACCCTTTTGAAGTGATACCATATTCTCCAACTTTTCTTCTGACATCTCTAGTCCATTCTGTCAGTCTCTTTTATGAGTCCACTCTGTGTTAAGTGGTGAAGGTCCTTAAGGGCATTCTACTCCTCTGCCCTGAACTGAATATTTTCTCTCCACTTCCTCATTTTCAAACACTACCTAGGCCAGTGGTTCTCAACCTTCCTAATGCCACAATGTACTTTCATTGTTAAAAAGGGGTCGTGGCCCACAGGTTGAGAACTGCTGACCTAGGCAGACAACTCAAAAACTTACACCCCCAGAACAGGCTACACATCTGAGCTCTTTACTCTCATAAACAATGGTCTGCTTTTGACATCTCATATTGGATACCTTAATAACACCCCAAAACCAGAATGTCAATAATCAAACATATATACACAAAATAAAGAAACCTGTTCCTCTTCTAATATTCTTTCTCTGAACCATCCATCCAGTTGGGTAGAAACCCAGAAGTCTCTCTTATCACTTCCCTTTGCTTATCTCTCATACACAATCCATAAATAAGCCTCACCTATTGTATACTTCAAAAATAATTCTTGAGATGCATGGCCACTCTAGTTCAGATAGCCATCACCTCTCACCTGAAGGATTTCCATAGCCTCCTGACAATCCCAGAGATGCCCATCCTTGCTTCCTTTTATCCATGCTTTTCATTGAATCCAAAGTAATCTTTTTGAAAGATACACATAAACATGATTCTGTAGTCTTCCTTTAGCTACTGACCCTTCAGATTACAGCTCACACATCACTTCCTCTCCAAAGCTCCCCTTGCTGCTTCTCACAGGATCAAACACCTGCTTTAAGCTCTCCTAGCACCACATTCCTTTCCACTGTAACCCATCGTGTGAGTGCAGTTTTATATTTATCTGTGTGGTTGATAACATTATTTTGCTTCCAAATAAACAGTAAGCTATCATTGAGACAGCAATTTCCATGAAGACAGAAACCACCTCTGCTTTTCCTCACGTTTCTATCTTAGGACCCAGCCCAGCATATGACTCCTTCATTCATTCCCCTAACAAATATTTCATTCATTCACCTAACAAAAAGCCTACTATGTGCCTGCTATTGTGTTATCTTAGGCCCTGGGGATACAGTAGTGTAGCAAACAATGTGGGTGAAACCATGGGTGAACAATAACAAAAAGTAAACAAAGAAAGGCATGTTAAGAGACGATGAGTGTTAGAAAAAGAAGCAAAACAAGTTTAAAAAACAGACATGCTAGGATGCTGGGGAAGGTATGCTACTTTCATTAAGATAGTCAGGGAAGTCCTCTCAGGACTCAGAAGTATGAAGGAAGAGAAGGCATGAGCTACACATTATCTAAGGGAATAATAATTGAGATTGAGAGAGGAACATGGTTGATATGCTTGAGAAACAGTTGGGATAAGAGCAAGTCAAGTGAGCATGTTGGAGATAAGGTTAGAGATGCATCAAGAGGCCAGATCACATAGACTGTGGGCAATAGTCACCCAGCTTCTAAGGAAGGAAGTGTTGCCCAACTTCTGAGAGTGTTGCAAGCAAAACGTCTTCAGGTATCAGGCGCCTCAGTGATTAATTGATTCAGTACAGAGAGTACCCTCTCCCAAGCTCACACCTTTGCAAGGAAGCCCACATCCCATGACTGATCAAGGCAGTGGTATAAAAGCCTGGCCCTACTCTTAAAGGAACCGTTTTAGCTTCTGAGTTTTTGGCAGGCTTGGTGGGGAAAGCTGTTGTCAGGCCCCAATCACAGATCAACTGTCCCCGTGGCTAAGTCCTGATTCCTTCCTCTCCCTTCCACTGGTATGAATCCCGAGGCATTTCCTAAAAAAGTTGCAGGACACAAAAGTCTGTCTCAGAATCTGCTTTCCAAAACAAACAAAAATACCCCTCCTTACAATGTACTGTCCCCTCCCAGCCTGGACCTCAACCATCCATTTCTTCTTTCCAGTGGCAACCAATATTGTTTGTTTCTTATGCATCATTCATAGATGTGCATATGTGAGCAAATACCTACCTACTTACATACATACATATATACATACAAGGTCTGACAATTAAGTTCGAGAACTCATCCTAAAAAACGTGCTAATACTTCATTGTTGTATCACTACGGTCATCTTCAAGGTACTCCCCTTAAAGGGAGAGGGAGATCAGCTCCTAAAACAACCTGGAGAGAAAGAATTAGAAGATGCAGCAGAGGTTGGGCGAGGCAGCTCACACCTACAATCCTAGACTCTGGGAGACCAAGACGGGTGCATTGCCTGAGCTTACGAGTTCAAGACCAGACTGAACAAGAGCGAGACCCCCATCTCTAATAAATAGCCAGGCGTTGTGGTGGGTGCCTGTGGTCCCACCTACTTGGGGGCTGAGGCAAGAGAATGGCTTGGGCCCAGGAGTTTGAGGTTGCTGTAAGCTATAATGCCACCTCATTGTACCCAGAGCCACAAAGTGAAACTCTGTCTCAAAAAGAAAAAAAAGGGGAAGATGCAGCAGACAGCGGAGTTCCACAGTCAAAGGAAAAGTTTCACGATGTAGAGGCTGGTAATGTGGGGGGTCAAATAGACCCTTATCTCAATTCACTGCTAAAATAAATTCCAGGTGAATCAATGATTTAAATGTAAAATAAGTAACCATTAAAAATACTAGGAGAGGCCAAGTGTGATGCCTCACATCTGTAATCCTGGCACTTTGGGAGGCCAAAGAGAGAGGATCACTTGAGGCCAGGAGTTCAAGACCACCCTGGGAAACACAGCAAGACCCCCCCATCTCTACAAAAAATAGAAAAATTAACCAGACATAGTGGTGCATGCCTGTAGACCCAGCTACTCAGGAGATGAGGCAAGAGAATTGCCTGAGCCCAGGGGTTTGAGGTTGCAGTGAGCTATGATGACACCACTGCATTCTAGAGTAAGATCATGTCTCTAAAAATACTAGGAGACAGAAAGACTTTAAAATATTGAAGCAGGGCAGGCCTTTCTAAAAAAAGTCAAAACACTGCAAATATTTTTTTCCTGCATGGAAAAAAATACTCTATAAATACAGTCAAAGGGCAAATTGGTAAACTGGTTTGCAACCCAATCACAGGTAAGGGGTTACTTTAATAAATAGAGCTCCTAAAACTCTCTGCAAAAAGAATAATCTCAAAAAAAAGATAAAAGAAGTGAATTTTTTGTTTCTGTGAAAGAGTTCATAGAAAAAGAAATAAAATAGCTCTTAAACTGAGATACCAGTTTCGACCTTCAGGTAATCATAGATTTAAAAAATGGAGCAATATGTAGTTTGGCCATGTTGTGGGGGAAAAGACATCATACCACACTGCTGGGTGTGAGGTAAGGAAAACCTCTTCTAATCTCTTAAAGTTACAACTGTGTTTACTCTTTGGCCCAGTGATTCAAGTCCTATGGAAGACTCTTCAGACACGCATAGGAAAGAGTTCTGTTTAAGTAGGAAGGTCTCAAGACCCATTATTAAGGCAGAAAAAGGGAATATGGTGACCCAGTATACATTGACAACATGCTATTATGGAACAAAATAAGATACGTTCAGAATGACATTCCCCATTTGTTAGGCATAATGAAACTCTGGAAAGAGACATAAGAGAAGAGTGACACTGTTTATAGGTTGGGCATAAGAGGTAGGCAGACAGTAGGTGAGCAGAAAAGATTTCTTTTTTTTCATTGATCATCTCCTTTCTCTTAATTATGTAAACATTGCCAACCTTATATCTAGGCAAAGGGATCCATGCCTGTGTCCTGAGTTTTAAAGAACCCCACACTGACTGCCCTCCCACCCTCAGGGTCAAGGGCACACACCCACCGACTTATCCCTACTGTTCCAGATCACATGTGGGGTACAAAGACCTGCAAGATTCCCTATACAAGTGATCCCCAACTTCGCATACCTCTGTGAACCTTTTCACTGGATCTGTCTTCTGTAGTGGTTGGCCAGAACTTGGTGAGTGCTCTGGTAGACCTGGTTCAATGGGTGATTAAAGGGTGGCAGCTATTTGAGAGTCGGGGATAGCAGTAACACGGGATTGGGATGTCCAAACACACATGCACAGGGCTCCTCACTCTGTGGGACAGTTCTGGGGCCTCTTTTATACTCTTGTCTGGGGCCCCACAGATGTTTAGGGGCAAGCCTGCATGTGAATGTCATATCTACTAAAAAGCAAAACGTAAAACATTTAAAATCAAATGGAACAAACATTTCTCAATATCTTAGCTTGCTGGAAGGACTGTCAGTAATACAGTGACCAAATGCTTCACCTGGGAGTTTCCATTCTTTTTCTTTTTAACAAGGTGTATTAAGAAGGAAACACAGACCACTTCTTGTACAATTTACAAAGGCAGATTTTCATTAAAATGTCTTAGTTATGATGGAGAAGATTCTCTTGCTCTAATTAAAATAGATTTGTTTAAAGTTTCATCAAAAGAGGAGAATATGGATTTATTTTTTACTTATTTTATTATTTTTTTAGACAGAGGTAACTTTGTCACCCTTGGTAAAGTGCTGTGGCATTATTATAACTTACAGCAACCTCAAACTCTTGGGTTCAAGTGATCCTCTTGCCTCAGGTTTTTTTCTTTCTATTTTTAGTAAAGATAGGGTCTCACTGTTGTTCAGGCTGGTCTCAAACTCTGGAGCTCAAGCAATTCACCCACGTCAGCTCCAGATTGCTAGGATTATAGGCATGAACCACCATGCCCAGCCTGAGAATATGGATTTAATGGGAACTTGGGCTACAAATGGAAGAAGACTCACTAATTTGGGGATCTACTGGCAGGCACTCCTTCAAGAATTTGATAACAACCATGGACTTTTATGTTGGTTATTTTCTATTTGTTCCCTCCAAATGTAGTCTCTGAGTTTTTCCATGCCCTGAGAGTCTGATCATTACAGACTGAGACTGATCATTATTGACTTTTTTACCCTGACTCCCTTCTCCGAGTCTTGGTTTGGCCAATGAGAGGCACTGTCTGGAGCTAAGGAATGCGTGTACCTAAGGAAGGAAGGGGTGTACCTAGTCACTGGCCCCTCTCAGCCAGTTGTGACTTGGCCTAGGCTCTGTGCCTCTACCCAGGGCCACATCTCTGGTTGGGTGGGTTCTACTAACGGCTCCCTCCCCTCTCCTCTTCAGGCCCACAGGCAGAAAGGTTTCTCAGTGCTGCTAAGTCCTTGGGGCACAGCCCCAGCCACATCTCTGTAAACAGTTCAGTTAACTGGCCTTACTTACCCCTCCACATGGGGAAAGGATAACACAGGTAACTCCTTCTTGTCCACCTTTGAGTATGCCATCTGTCTCCTTCCAAAATCCTAAACAATGGAACACTGTTTCTGGAAAATAAAATATATGGACTCACAAAATCTTTGCACTTAATAGTAAGGGCTCTTCAGATGCACTCTAAAGCTCAGCCAAGGATATGGGGAAGGCAGAGGATTCAAGGATCCCCAGTTAAAAATAATCTCTCTTCTTAGACTGGGGAGATCACCATTCCCTTGTATATCCTAACCTAGCATTGGAGAGTAAAAGTAATGGATACCTGGTGGGGTGTGCCAAGGGTCTAGGCATTTGTTCATGTCTTCTCTTTCTTCCCCATCTTTTTTCTCTCCCACTGGGTATGGTACAGAGTGAGAGAGGAAGCTGAAAAAGATAAAACCTGAGAGGCAGACTGGAGAAATGGGGCCCACTTAGGGGAGGTTGAGGTCTGTGGCCAGGTGTGGGCGAGGATGTCTTTGCTCATGGTAGCATAGGCTCATCTCCTGTGAGACACCTGCCCCAAGTGTATGCTTGGGAGCTATTACACAATACAATTCTGACACTCCTTATGCCATGCTACGCCAAACTTAGGTTAGTTCACAAGGGTCCCTTCATTTCAGACGCCACACATTCAGGGGCCCCCAAAATTACTCACACCTCTGATCAACTGACCACAAACTTGGGGGTTTCCACTACACCTTCATGGTTGATAATCCACTGGAACAACTCACAGAACTCAGGAAAATGCTGTATTTTCTACTATAGTAATAGAATATAAATCAGAACAAGACAAAAGAAGTGATGCATAGGGTGAGGTCTGAGAGGATCCCAAATGTGAAGCTTCCATGTCCCCTCACCATGGAGTCGGGACACACCCCTCTCAGCACATCAGTGTGTGACAATATTCACTGAATACTGTTTGCCGAGGAAGCTTATCTGAGCTTTGGTGTCCTCGTTTTTATTGGGGTTTCATTATGTAGGCTCGATTGATTGAATTATTCGTTGAAATGAACCTTCACTCTTCCTCTCCTCCCCAAGGTCAGGCTTATACCACATAACTCAGAGTCTTAACCCTTTAGACACATGATTGTTTTTTTTGGTGTGGCCAGGCTCCATTCTGAGTGACCTGGTTTACAAAAACTTGCTAGGGGTCCACCATGAATCACCTAACTAGCATAAAGACAGATGAGGTCTAAGGGGCCCATTATAATCACAAAGGCATTCCTATCACTGGGCTAGTCCAAGGGTATATTTTTTATTTTTATTATTATTATTATTATTTTTTTGAGACAGAGTTTCACTTTGTCACCCTTGATAGAGTGCTATGGTGTCACAGCTCATAGCAACCTCAAAGTCTTGGGCTTAAGCGATTCCCTTGCCTCAGCCTCCCAAGTAGTTGGGACTACAGGCGCCCACCACAGGGCTCCGCTTTTTTTTTTTTTTTTTTGGTTGTAGTTGTCATTTTGTTCAGCAGGCCTGGGCTGGATTCGAACCTGCCAACTCCAGTGTATGTGGCTGGCACCCTAGCCCCTGAGCTACAGGCATCAAGCCTATTCCAAGTTTTCATCCTTCATAGGGATATTTGCATAAGAGAGGAAGTGGCTAAAATGATGGGAACACTAATAGGCAGGTGGGGCAAAGTTGGGCAGTGTGATGTCATAATCGGAGCAAATTCTTTGCCATAGATAAAAGACTTGTAACCCTTTATCAATAAAGTGGGGACAAACCCACTTGAATGTTTATAGCAGCCAAATTTACAATTGCAAAGATGTGGAAATAACCCAAGTGCCCTTCAACACATGAATGGTTTAATAAACTGTGGTATATGTATATACCATGGAATACTATTCAGCCATAACAAATGATGGAGAGTTTAAAACCTTTGTTACAACTTGGATGGATTTGGAGGACACTCCCAGGTAAAGTATCACAAGGATAGAAAAATGAGTATCACTTGTACTCAATACTAATTTGAAATTTGTAGATTAACTACAATGTGCTCACATCGTAGAAAAATAAATTAAATCCAAGAAGGGAAGGCCAGAAGGTCCCTTCCCTGGGGGAACAATGTACAGGTATATGGTATACTTCCTGTGTGGAGGACACAGCTACAACTTGAACTTTACAAATGCAAACAGTGTAACCTAATTGTATGTACCCTCATATTAATCTTACATTTTAAAAAAAGAAATTGAGCATCTGTAAGCCTCGATGACTTGGTTACAGTAATGCTCATCTCTGGAGTTATGAAGATTGCTCTGATTATTTTTAGCAGTGGGACAGTAGATCTTCAGTTCTTTTCCTTTCTCCATCCTCCCCCTCCCACTGCTTGGCCTAGAAATACATACAAAGAATTGGTACTGAAATGATTGCTGCTCCAAGTCCTTTGTACCTGACTCAGCACTTGCAGTGTGGAGTGAAACCGACTAGAGCCATGGTGGGGATGTGAGGGTGGGTGGATGCAGAGCCCCCAGCAGCTTGGAAGCCTAAGAACCACTGCTTGCCTGGTGAAGAGACTTGCCTTGGATGTCAAAGGAAACAGCGACATCTTTTTTGAAGGTGGGTGGGAAGATGGGTGTGAGGTTGGGGAGGGGGAAGAAATGTCCAGGATGATTTGACTCTGAGGCTACCACAAGTCCTGGGGATTGATAGAGCAGAACCTAGTTGTGCTTCTTTCTTGTTAAACACTTAGGATGGCACTTTCCTTAGTTATATCAAACACTCAAAATTCTCCACTGTGTCAGCAGGTGGCTCCAGAGGCAGCTGTTTGCTAAGACTGCAGCAAAACGGAAGCTAATGCTGTCGAGCAAAACAAGCCTACGTAATCCCTCAGAATCTTTCTGCAAACACAAAGCAATGTTTGTCCCAATTAGATTTCAGCCGAATAAACCTGGATGTCGCAGAGGATTATGAGCACAGATAGCCTCTGATGTGAACCACTTGGAATTAATTACTAGAGAGAGAGGGAAAGAGAGAAAGAGACTATTTTCCCTAGTGTCAAATACCACATTCCAGAATGTTAAGGGTCATTTTTCCTTCTTGGCCAAAGATTTTCTCTAAAGTTGTCTTCAGATGTTCTCCTCTTGGCACACCCTCTCCATCACTGCAAGCCAATCATCCCCCAGAAGACAAAAGGTCAATTTAGACAGGCCTTAATCCTGGATAAATGGGAGAATTCCAATACTTGGGGGCCAGTGCTAGTTCTCAGAGCCACGAAGGGGTTAAAAACCTACAAAACAGGTCTTGAATTATGCAGGATTCTAAGAGACTAGGACACATGCTGGGAATATGAAGTCTGAGCACTTAACAGGAAGCATGGCCTGAGAAAAGTCACCCCAATTTATTTCTAAAGAGACTGAATACCAGAAAGCAGTGTGGTTGCCAGTCAAATGGTGAAAACAGAACAATTTCTCCAGGATATAGTTCCACACGCTCTTTGACAATGATCTCCCACCTCCAACTCTGCACCTGCCCTACAATTTCAGGTTGATCTACCAATAATGAGCACCCACCAGGTGTTACCTCCTTTAGACCCTGTATTTTATCCTTTATCTCATAAATGATCCCTGTAGGTGCTGATTTTCTCAAGGGTCAGGTTGAACAGTATCCCGTGGAATTAAGGATCTAGAGTTGATAGGGCGAAAGAAGGTGAGGAAGGATAGTATTTGGTCAGTGCCTTCACTGGTCCACACACTGTCACGTATGTTCTCACCTCACAATGATCGTGTATGAGGAAGGGATGAGTCTTCCAATTTTTCACATGTTTTTGGAAACTGACAGAAAGAGTTTGGGGTTAGTCACAAAACCACTAGGACAGTGGTTCTTAACCTGTGGGGTGTCACCCCTTTGTAACAATGAAAATACATCACAGCATTAGGAAAGTTGAGAGCCACTGCACTAGGAGGTAGAAGGAGTGAAGACCCCCAACAAAACCTTTTCTTCCCTAGGGGCAACTCGACAAAACTATTTTGAACCCATGAGCTGATTCTTTTCTGATATTTTCTACAGCAGTGAACGCCATCCCCAGGCAACAAGCTGTCCAAGCCTAGAACATGGGCACCATTTTTGATTATGCCCTTACCCCATTATCAACCACTCACCAAATTCAATGGATCTCATCTCCTAAATGAGTCTCAAATATGCCCACAACCCAGGTTCCCCATTGTCACTTCCACCATCATTGGTCACTTGCCACCTCTCTGCCCCCAGGTTGGACTGAAAGGGGGCAGGTGTTGAGGAAAAATGAAAAGCTGCACAAACATCCTTGTGCTTTAATTTCCCTTTCACAATATTAAATCAAAGGAAACAATATGGAATGTTCACAGCATGAGGCTTGACTGTAACTACGTGGGGTTAGTATTAATATGGAAATCACACACAAGACATTTCCTGGCTAATGTGCTTAATGTCATAACTGCAGCTCGGCTGGAGGGTCATTCTTTACCTTCCTATATCTACAATGCATCTTTTAATTCCCCTGAGACTCTTCCTCCCCCAACCCCGTTCCAAGCTCCTCATTCAATCCTTTTTACTTTAGATCTCAGAATAAAATATTGTTGACTTTCACAGTATTCAGTTGTCAAAAAAATGTATTCCGTCTGGAGGGGCAACACATAAACAACACCTGTAAGTCTATCTGCCTGTGCTTAGTAGTATATTGAGTTAGAATTAACAACTGTGAAAAGAGAGATGATATTATCAGCTTCGTTTAGTGATATAAGTAATGCAGGAGATTTCCAAGAGTCAATTAAAAAAAGCACTTTTCTCAGAGAAATGTCTCACCTGTCATCAGAAAAAGAACCCAAATTGGCAAGGACAAAAGCATTTTTAACTATTTAAAGTAGATGTGGAAAGGCTTCACATTGTAGAACTTCAGAATGAGATCTCCACTTAAAGTTCTAAGAAATATGTAAGAATATCGGTGGGTGGGGGATTTTTGTCATCCCTAATTGGCGGAACCAGAAGATAGTAGGCACGTAAGTGTTCTGCCCTGAATTGGGTCCCCCACTCCTATTCATATGTTGAAGCCCTAATTATCAGTGTGACTGCATTTGGGGATAGGACCTTTAAAGAACTAATTAAGGTTAAATGAGGTCATGTGTATGAACCCATCCAACGCAGCTGGTGTCTTTCTAAGAGGAGGGACATGTGCACAGAGGAAAGACCACGTAAGGACACCATCAGAAGATGGCCATCTGCAAGCCAAGGAGAGAGGTCTCAGGAGAAAACAAACCTGGCCAAACCTTGATCTTGGACTTGCAGCCTCAATAACTATGAGAAATAAGTTTCTGTTATTTAAGTCACCTGGTCTGTAGTATTCTGTTGTGGCAGCCCTAGCATTCTAGGACAGCAAGGAAAGAGGAATGCCAAACTCCAGTGAAGCACAGGGTGGCAGATTCTGCCTGCTACAAAATTGTCCTGTCCAAATGCAAATAGCATCCCTTTGAGAAACACTGACTTGGTCCCAACTCTGCCTTTTATAGGTGTCCCTATGAGACTTCTCTTTGAGGAAAGGCACCAGATTTTCAGATTTTCCTCACTTTTGTTCTGCCAGTGGCTAGTGTTGTGTCTGGCGCCCAGTGGGAGCTTAGTAATGGTGAAGGAGTGATAGTCTAAAAATTATTCACGTGCTCGTGCGTTTTTCTTTTCATCCCAGTGCTACCTGAGGAAATGTCACCCATGACTTGGTACTAAGGGGTTAGGAAGAGACAGCATGGGGGAGCATTTAGCTTCTGTTGTCAAAAATGAGATTTTGCTATAAGATATCAATGATGTTGTTTGCCAGGCCACTGTCGCGAGAAAGTATTGTCTAAAGTCCCCTAGTATATCAAGGGCCTGGTTTGGAACTCAGTCTAAGGGTTCTTCCTAAAGTGTTCCAGGAAGATGAAGTGAGCTGGTCAGGGCCTGACTCAGGGAAGTCTCTGGCTGAAGGTGAAGAGCTTTAGATCAAAATGAATGAAAAACCCCACTGGGATGTGGGGCAAGTAACCTCCTCCCCCTTTTCCTGGCCATCCTGTGTAAGGATTATGCCCCAGCTACCTGTGATTCTGTTTTATATTTGTTTGTTTCTTTGTTTATTATCTTTCTCTTTGACTAGGATGTCAACTCCTCAAGGCGGTTCTTTGTCTATTTAATTACTGCTGTATTTTCAGCGTCTACGACAATACCTGGCAGCTCAATGAACGTTTATTGAATAAGTGGATGAGTTTTCTTTTCTCTTCCTTTCCCTGTCACATCTCAGGAAAGAGAAGAAGAAATCATTTGAGAGGAAGCCATTCCCTGGATTTCCTCTTCTTGCAGAGGAAATCCTAGGCACTGGCTTCCTAAGATTGTGTCCTGAAAGATCTAGGGATGGGTGCAGCTCTGACTTAGCACTCATTGTTCTGCATTCCACATTTGTTTCCTTTGAATTCTTTTTAAAAAATCATAGTATGACACATGACATCTGTAATGGCATTGGGCCACTAATTATTCAGTAAATGCACTGATAAAATAGAGCTGCTGCCTTGGGTGCTGGCCTATTTCTGGCAAGCAAAGCTGGGAATGTTTTCCATGACTGATGACCCCTACTCAGTAGTGGAGCCTCGAGGGTGCTGGGTCGTAGTGGGGCTGCCCAGCGCTGCCGGTCATGTCACTGAAGGAAGTCATACCTCCTCCTGTCCATCATCTCTGCAGGAAGCACATGGGGTGAAAAGGTGAAGACAAGATTCTGCATCAGAAAACAATTCTATCAGGAAATCCTGCACATTCAGATCACTGAGTTTTGATGAGCCTCATAGGGACTTTTCTTTGCCACAGAAACACACAAAATGTCCCAGGGAACATCAGGCCAAGTGACCAAGAATGTGCATTATCACAAAAGATTGGGACCATTAAGTTCCTTGGTTATTGTATACAGAAGGAACAACCACATTTCTTTGGGATGAGCTACACGGTGAGTCTTTATTATGGTGGGAAAGGAAAGGAGGAAGGGGGAATCTGCGTGTGGCAGTTCACATTAGTCAGGTTCCCATGCAGAGCAAGTCATGTGTTACCTGGAACTGCGACTATTCTAACATGTATTTTCTTCATCTGCATAAAGGAGAGACCTAATGCGTTACTGAATAATAGGGTAAAACAATGGGCTTCCGATCTATGCGTAGTAATGTCATCATAATAACTTTCATCTGGTTAGTGGTGCCATGCTGACCAGGTGCTTTCACACCAGTATGCTACCTGCTCTCATCACAAGCCTGTGAATAGAACCATGTACCTTTTATAGGCAGGAAAATTGAGGCTTCCAGAGGGGCCGTGAGTTGCCCAAACCCATGGAGCCAGTGATGAAGATGGGTTTTGAGCCCTGGTCTTCCAGCCCCCTCTGTAGTGTATGATGCAGCACTCTAGGTTGGGTCATAAATAGGGTGACCATGTGACTTAGCACCTAAACTAGATCATAATAGAGCCCAAATCAGGTAACTTTGGAACCCAAATCAGATCATGCTGGAGAGTGACAGAGGCAGTTGAATAAGTATGCTGAGACAGTAGCTGGACAGCAGAACTGTGCTGTGAATACTTAGATGAATGGGTGCCTTCATCACAGGGCAGGAGTGGAGGGGACCAGATGCGAATCTGCTGTGGTGGGAAACCCCCAAGGTGGCTCAGAGGCAGACATCTCTTTCCTTTGGCAGGACACATAACACCTCATCACTTTTTTTTGGAAAGTAAATGACTTTTCAGTCCTGAGCAACACGCTTTAATAAATAGACTTGGTTGAGTGTTGTGGGGTAGCAAGAATTCTGTTCTCCATTTTGGGCCATTGTTCCTGGCCACCTTGGACCCCAGAGCTTAGAAAATACAGTTCTGGGAAGATACAGTCAAGAGTAAAACAGAGCGATGACTTGGATCCTACAGAACAGAGCAAGATGTCAATGACGGCAGTCAGAGAGGACAACCTAGGCAACTTAGGTCTGGCAGTTGGGTGCCAAGCAGCTCAAGTGTCACTTTCTTTTTTTTTCCTAGACACTTTGTCACCCTCAGTAGAGTGCCACGGCATGGTAGCTCACAGCAACCTCAAACTCTTAGGCTCAAGTGATTCTCTTGCCTCAGCCTCCCAAGTAGCTGGGACTACAGGTGCCCTCCACAATACCCAGCTAGTTTTTAGAGACAGGGTCTCACTCTTCCTCAGGTTGGTCTCAAATTTCTGAACTCAAGCAATCCACCACCTCACCCTCCCAGAGGGCTAGGATTACAGATGTGAACTGCCACTCTTGGTCCTCATGTGTCACTATTAGCATCTAGGAACTTTTGCTGGAAAAAGCAGATTTTATCCCATGGATAAAGCCAGGAGGCTGATCCTGGGAGTGCAGACTGACTGCCTGATCTACCTGGCTGGCTAGATCATTTGTTTCTTGGTCACCACTAATCTCTGAGTGGTGATTACAATACCCATTATGGCAAGAACTTGCTTCTGGGTACAGTTGCTGACGTAGGAAGTACAGGACAGCAATGATCAGCATGTTAACTTTGCAGAATGCTTTATAATTTTTAAGATTTTTACCGCAGTTTTAAATTCACTTATGAGAAGTACTTAAAACAGTGCCTGCCTGATACAAGTGCTATGTAAGTATTTTCTATTATTATTATTATTTCATTCAATCTCACATTTTACAAAATAGGTGGAACAGACATGACAGAGGAGAAAACTAAGCATGGGTTGGCCACGGCTATTTTCTATCACTGCTCAACCGATTTCTCTCAATAGCATGAGAGAGAACCTGCAGGTCAGGAACCTATGGGTTCTGCTGAGCACAGTATCTTTAATCCTACCATCCCATAATTTCAGAGTGTAAGTCCAGACCCCATCTTGGCTTTTATTATGGGATACCTGAGACTCTGAAACCCTTGGATTCTGAAGCAAGTTTCCTGTCTTCACCAGCTTGTCAATGTCCTGAGGCCACGAAGTGACTGGAAGACTGACTGTGTCAGCATGCACCATGCCCTGTCTGACTCACTTTCCGTCAGCAGTGCAGGAAAGCAACACTCCACCACAGGCATCATCTTACTGAGCCCGTGCTCTGCAGCTTGTCTGCAAAGGCACCAATGGATCCAAAGGCATCTGTCAGCATGCATTTTTGCTGCATTTCTGAAAATGTTCATAACTCAATGGGCTTGGAAAGAATTGTCTTCTCTTAGCCATGTAGGGCACTGCTGATTAGCTTCCAGCACTGAAAGCAGAAAAGTGAAGCCAATACAAAAGCAAGGTGAAGTTGTTTCTGGGATACACGTAGATAATTTTTCAAAATCATGTCCTTAAAGCAAAAGAACAATTGGAGGGGCCGGCCACTATGACCCATCCCTATAATCCTGGTACTCTGGAAGGCCAAGGCAGAGTGAGACCCCCATCTCTACTGCAAATAGGGGTTTCTGGTGGGCACCTGTAGTCCTAGCTACTCGGGGAACCTTAAGCAAGAAGACCACTTGAGCCCAAGAGTTTGAGATTGCTGTGAGGTATGATGCCATGGCACTCTACCCAGGGTGACAGAGCAAGACAAAACAAAAAACAAACAATAAAAAAAAAAACCCAAGAAACAAACAATCAAAAAAAAAAAAAAACCCAAAAAACAAAAAACAGAGCAATCAGAGGGAAAGGTCACTTTAGGATTACCTATAGAGAAAAAGTAGAGTAGACCTGAGTGGAGATCTGAGTAGAGATAATCCAACTTTGACCTTGGCCAGTCCAAGGTCAAAGGCATTTGAGAATTAGACATTGAAATCAAGAGTAGTAGAGGCTTGTATTGGGGCTTGATGACATCAGAAGGCTGGTGACATCTTGCTGTGGACTTCTCTGGGCCTGAAAGTAAACCTTTGCTGGTATTAAAGATACATCAGGAATTAAAGAATCATATGGGAAGAGCTATAAAGCAGAGTTGGTGATCTTGACACACCCACGCAGAGACACGCAGCTAGCCCAGGCCTCTTTGCCGAGTGCTAGAACTCAGGAGAGACATAAAAGGAAATTAAGACCATGCGTCAGCCCACCAGAGGGAGTTGATGCTGCCAGACAGTATTCTGGCCCTCCAAGGCTGAGAACCGTTCCTGTTCCTAACTCTGACTATTTACAAAGCACATTTTAAAAGTCAACTGTCTTTATTGATAAAACAATCATAAAATCCAAGAAAAAGATTACTTGCAAATTCCTTCAGTTGTCACAGCAAGTATTATTTATCATTTCCTCCAATGTTCAATCATTCGCATACACATTTTTAATATAGTTATAGTCAAACTAAACAGAATATTACCTTATGCCAGTGGTTGTCAATCAAAGGTAATGTGTGGAGACATTTTTGGTCTTCACAACTGGAAGGACGGCGGGTGGGAGGTGGCATGTGGTATGTCACCTGGTGGGTAGAGACCAGGGATACTGCTCAATATCCTGCAATGCACAGCACGGTCCCTCACAGCAAAGAATCATCCTGTCCACAGTTCAGTAGTGCTGAGGTGAAGAAACGCTGTGTTATGCTTTTCACAATTGATTGTACTTTGCATACAGTGTTCAATATTACTGTATTATCTTTGAATTAATTTAATCTATGTGTTAGGCATTGTATATTATGAATACTAAATGAGTCTTAATGAGTATATAATATTCTATCACATCAATATAAAATAACTGTCCCCCTATTGTTGGGCATTAAAGTTAAGATATTTTGCTACTGAAAATAGCACTGCAATGAACATTATGCAAATTTCTTAATTTGAAACATTTCCTTTGGATTAATTCCCAGTTGTGACATTACAAGTCCACTGCAGAAAAGAAGATTGGGAAAAATTCTGTGATTAATATTTTCTATTTCTTGAGAGTTAGTGATGTGCCTTATTTAATGTTTTAATACCCCAAAATTTAACAGTATCTTGCATATGATGTCTGAATAAATGCTCATTTAATATAAATCCTTTTTGTCACGCCAGAATGCCTCGAGATCTTATTTCCTAAGAATTTCTTTTAAAAACTGAGATGATCATATTTTTTCCTTTGATCTCTAAAATGTAGTTTTAGGCCATGTGTGGTGGCTCACGCCTATAATCCAAGCACCCTGGGAAGCTGAGGTGAGTGGATTACTTGAGCTCAGGAGTTTGAGACCAGCCTGAGCAAGATCTAGAACCCCATCTCTATTAAAATTAGAAAAACTAGCTGGGCATCATGAAGAGCTTCTGTAGTCCCAGCTACTTGGGAGGCTGAGGCAAAAGGATCACCTGAGCCCAGAAGTTTGACGTTGCTGTGAGCTAAGATGATGCCATAGCACTCTACCCAGGGTGACAGAGTGAGACTCTATCTCAAAAAAATATATAAATAGAAAATGTAGTGTATTAATATTAACCAATTTCCTAATGTTGTATTATTATTATACTCTTGAAATTAGCTCTACTTCCTAATGTTATATTATTATTATACTCTTGAAATTAGCTCTACTTGATCATGGGTATTATTCTTTTTATATATTGATTGAGTTGAGCTGTTGGTATTTCACCTAAGTTTTATTCACAGAAAGAGGTTGGTTCATATTTTATTTTTTGTGAGATCTTTGCCTAGGCATGTACAAAGGGATAGAGGCAAAATGCCCACTCGGCTAAAGTGAAGAATTCTCAGAAGAACGCAGAGCAAATGATCAGGTGGAGAAATAAATGTATAGCGGGAGAAATGCAATAAATCAGCTTCAACATATGATCTTTCTTCTTCTGTCTTAAGGTCCTTAAAAGTGGTCTTTAAGAGAGAATAAGGCAAGTTGCAAAAAAAAAAAAAAAATGGGATGCCAGTCTCACATAAATCTAAGTAAACAAATGAATAAATAAATAGCCTGGCATCCTGCAAGAGTTTATCCAATGCTCTCCCATATATTAATTATTCAACAAGTATTTATTAAGCACCTACTATACCCAAGCATTCTGTTAGATGCTAAGGATAACATGATGAATAATTTATTCTGTGTAGTGGGTACAGACACATTCTGAGAGGTACATTCTAGGTAGGGCCACTCTTTTTTTTTTTTTTTGAGGCAGAGTCTCACTTTATCACCCTTGGTAGAGTGCTGTGGCATCACAGCTCAGAGCAACCTCCAACTCCTGGGCTTAGGCAATTCTCTTGCCTCAGCCTTCCAAATAACTGGAACTACAGGTGCCTGCCATAATGCCCGGCTATTTTTTGTTGCAGTTTGACCCCACCACCCTTGGTATATGGGGCCAGTGCCCTAGCCACTGAGCCACAGGCGCCACCCCGATAGGGCCACTCTTAACTCCTGGGGGAAAACAGGTGATTTACTTTATTACAAATTTAATGTACACTTAATGCAATAGAAAGGGAACAAAACACCACGCTTACATATAACCATAATTTTCATCACCATACAAATATAACTGTCTCTCTTGTTATCTATAAATGTGTAACAAACAACCCCCAAATAAAATTTATTATTATCTTTCACAGACCTGGGGCCTGATGGGCTCAGCAAAGTAGTACTTATTTGGGAGTCCTCAGTGGCAGTCAGAGGGCATCTTTTGCTACCCAACCTCTCTGCGTGGTTTTGTAGTATTTGGACTTCTTACACAGAAGCTGGCAGGCAGAAGCAGCAAAGCTAGGATCTAGTTTCAGAAGTCACACAGCATGGCTTCAGTAGTGTTCTGCTGATGAAAACAATCTCAAATTAGGCCACAGTCAAGGGGGTGGAGAAATAGATTGCAATCCCTTGCTTGGGTGGACGGGGAGAAGGAACTGACGGTGACCAGCCATCTTGGAGACAAGCTACCATAATTATTTACCATTGTCAGTATGGTCTTTCAAAAATGTTTCTACATAACCAAATTACAATCTTAAAATTAACTTGATAATTACTACTATGTAGTCTTCAGAACCCATTCAGGTTTTATCAATGATTGCAGCCAAAGAATCCAGCTCAGAACCCCACATTGTATTTATTTATTTTTGACATAATTAATTTGACATTTATTCATTGTTGTAAAATTATTATTGTCATACATCCTCATATTTTATTTTTTATTTATTTATTTTTTGTATTGAATCATAACTGTGTACATTAGTTCAATCTTGGAGTACAGTGTGCGGGCTTCATATACAATCTAAGATAATTTCATCCGTCTATTCGACATAACATTCGTGAGATTTTCTCATTTACTGTCCCACATTCTATTTAGCTGTCAAGCCTCTTTAGTGTCCTTCAGCGCAGAACAGTTCCTTAGTCTTCCCTTGACTTTAATGACCTTGACAACATTGAAGATGGCAGGCCCGTTATCACCCTCAGCTTGGTTTCATACAGTGTCTTCTCATGATGTGATTCAAGCTATACATCTTGGGTGGAAGCATCATGGAAGTGTTTTGTTCTCACCAAGACCTTCTGCCGGGGCATGATTTCCCACTACTGTTGATATTCAGGTAGGTTAGTTGATTAGGGTGGTATCTGCTAGGCTTTTCCTAGAATAGGGTAGGAATTGCTTCCAAAATGACCTTTACTAGCCCTTTGTTACTACTAAATGCTTTGTGGAGAGTTATTTTTGAAATGAACATCTGATTCCTCCTCAATCTATCAATTTATGCATTTATTTATTTCCATTTTAGGGACTTACTCCTTCCTATTTTATTCAAAGGAGTTGTATTTGTTTTCTGTTGGTGTTATAACAAATCATCATAAAATTTAGGATCTTAAAGCAACAAAAATGTATTACCTGACAGTCTTTTATGTCAGAAGTCTGACATGGGACTCACTTAAACCAAGATTTTGACAGACAGAAAACATACACACACACACACACACAAAAAAAAAAAAAAAGAAAGAAAGAAAAGAAAAGAAAAAGATGTTGACAGAGCAACGCTTCTTCCTGGAGTCTCTGGGAGTGAATCCATTTCCTTACCTTTTTCAGTTTCTAGAGGTCTTTCACATTCCCTAACTACTAATCCCTTCCTTCATTTCGAAGCCAACAACAAGGGGTTAGTTGCATCCCTTCTCTTGCTACTATTTCTTTGGTCCTCTGTAGCCTGGAAGAGATTTCTTCTTTTAAGTATCCATGTGATTACTTTGAGCCCACCTAGATAATCCAGACAATCTTCCTATCACAAGGTCCTTAACCTTAATCATACCTGCAAATTTCCTTTTGTCATGCAAGATATCATTTATTGATTCCAATTATTCTGGTGTGAACATCTTTGTAGATCATTATTCTGCCTACCATGGGGGTTATAATCCCTTGCCAACATTACTTATTTTGATGCTCAAATAGTCCCCAATTTGGTAATTATGGGAATGCAAAAAAATCCAGTTCCCAACCTTCCCTGCAAGGTAGCTTCTGTATCCTTTTGAGATGACTCCATAATACTTTGAGCACTTTCTTGCTTTTTGGCACAAAAATATATTCCAGATTTAGCTTATATTTTTTTGTCCAAACCCTGGGATCAGCCATTTTTCCAAGGAAACATAATCCACTTAGTGGAGAATGGTATTTAGAAACAAAAGTCTGGTCTTTGAGTGTGCTTTGTTACTGGATATTGCCACTCCCAAGCCTTCTCAGTGGACAACTAAGGAATATATTTATGTATATTTACGTGTACACAATTACATATGTATCTCTTTCCACATCTATGTATATTTATTTAAAACCATGAGATCAAGCTGGGTGTAGTGGCTCATGACTATAATCCTAGCACTCTAGGAGGCTGAGGCAGGTGGATTGCTTCAGACTACCCTGAGCAAGAGTGAGACCCCAACCCTACTAAGAACTAGCTGGGTATTGTGGTGAGCCTCTATAGTCCCAGCTACTGGGGAAGCTGAGGCATGAGGATTGCTGGAGACCAAGACTTTAAAGTTGCTGTGAGCTGTGGACCCCATGGCACTCAACCCCAGGGCAACAGAGTGAAACTCTGTCTTAAAATAAATTAATAAATTGTAAAAATTTAATTAATAAAAAATGAGGTCACATAAATACTTTCAATTCTAATCAAACACAGCATTCATTCTTTTTCCCCCCATTTTCTATATTTTAAGTCCTTTTTCCAACCATGAAAAACCTGATTTATGTCATCTGTAATGTATGTGTTTATTTATTCAATTTCCCTGTATGTAACCAATCTTCCATAACCATCCTTATACCCCACCAGATGATAATACACTCCTCAATCTATTGAGGCTCTGACTTTTCCACCTTGGACACTTGGCTCTGATGCCTCATTACCTTGACGTGGTTATCAGTACGTAGCACCATTGTAGGTTGGGAGCATCTGTAACGTACTTGTCACTTTATTTTGACATCTTTATAAGTTTCTGGGTTGGTATTGATTTGATTCACTTATCTCTGTACACTGGATCAGATCTTGATTTTCTGTATACATGGTAATTTTTTATTGGCTGTCACATCCTTTAAACATTATCTTCTTGGGAACTGGATTTTTTTGCATTCCCATAAATATCCTTGGGCTCTGTTTTGGAACACAGTTAAATGACATGGGAACAATATGACCCTTTCAGGTCTCGATTTTAAAATTTGATAGGTGGAAGGGGAGCATTGTTCAGGCAAGGACTAGTGGTTCCCTGCTAATGAGGCAAGATCCTTTTGTGTACTCTACTCAAGCCCTGTGGATCACACAATTTTCCATATAGCTTGTGGGAAAAGATGCTACTCTCCGTCATGTGTGAGTGCCAGCCACTTTTATCTCTAATCCCTTCACGTGGCTCTCTGTCCTTTCTGGTATGCATGCACTAATCACTACATAGATGCATACTCAAGGGAAATCATCCCCAGAGTTTCCTCTCTATGCATTTTGCAGATAATAGAATGCAAGCTTAGAAAAGCAAAGTAACTAGAGCAATATCTTCCAGCTAGAAAATAGCAGTTTCACTATTAAAAAGAATTACAGCACAGAGTCTCTGACCTGAAGCTTGACATTGAATTGGGATAAGACCAATAGAAGTGAAAGGATTAGCAAATGCTATAAAATGCTGTGTTAAACTGCTTTGTTTTTCTAATTTTATTATGTTTACATCTTCTCTTTCTAAATTATAATTGCACCCAGAGCAAAGATCCTATCTCTCACCAATTACATCTTTCAAGATACTTTGTGCTGTGCTGGGCATAAAATGAGTACCCAGAACATTGGTGCTAGGGGACAGTGAGTGTGAGAACTGAACATTTATGGAATAAATAGCAGATCTGGCTTATCAAGACAAGTTTAGGTTTAACTAAACACCAGCTAGAGAGGGAATCTAAGACCCTGTGGGGAGGACCCACTAAAGGTCACATAGCTCATTAGAGATGAACTAGTCACAAACCAGTCCCCCAAACTCCTTGTGTGGTGTCCATACCGTGGTTCTGTAACTCATGGAACCAAAAGGTCCCAGCTCCCCTATGCCAGCATATGTTGCTTTTCTCCTGGAAGCTGACTCTTACCTCCAGAGACTCAGCTCAAGAATAATTTTTTGGCTTTTTCTCCAGTTACCATGGCATGAGCAACCATGAGCAGCTAAGTCTCTCACGACACTCTGTATGAGGCAGTGTGGGAAGTCCTGCAAGGGAACCAGTGTGAGTGCTGGAAGTTTTTGTAAACAGTGGAGCTGCAGATCAGCTTGCAAATCTATGGTCCTCAGAAGGACAAACGCTTCTCTGGCACCGTTAGGCTTAAGTCCATCCCCCTCAGTCCCAAATCTCAGCATGTGTCCTGGGGGACCAGCAGTGCTGTGATGAGGCCAAGGCTATGGACATACCCCACATGGACATCGAGGTGCCAAAGAAACTCTACAAAAATAAGCTGGTCAACAAGCTGGCCAAGAAATATGATGCTTTTTTGGCCTCAGAGTCCAAGCAGATCCCATGATTCCTTGGCCCTGGTCTAAATAAGGCTGGCAAGTTTCCTTCCTTGCTGACACATAATGAAAACATGGTGGCCAAAGTTGATGAGGTGAAGTCCACAGTCAAGTTCCAGATGAAGAAGGTTCTATGTCTGGCCGTGGCTGTTGGCCATGTGAAGATGACAGATGAGGAGCCGGTGTACAATATCCACCTGGCTGTTAACTTCTTGGTGTCATTGCTTAAGAAGAATTGGCAGAATGTCTGGCTTTATACATTAAGAGCACCATGGGCAGCCCCAGCGCCTGTATTAAGGAACATTCTAACAAATCCTAATGATACAAAAAAAAAAAAAGACTCATTTCTTGGAAACCTGGCTAAAACTCTCTAGTTCAGTGGTTCTCAACCTGTGGGTCGTGACCCTTTTGTAACAAGGAAAATACATCCTGCATATCAGATATTTACACTACGATTCATAACAGTAGCAAAATTCCAGTTATGAAGTAGCAATGAGAATAATTTTATGGTTGGGGGTCACCACAACATGAGGACTGTTTTAAAGGGTCATGGCGTTAGGAGGCATTAGGAAGGTTGAGAACCACTGGTCTAGTTGGATAGAGACGAGCGTCTTCTCTATCCCTGGACACTCTGGTCCTTCCTCTACTAGGCGAAGGATGACAGGGACCACTCTCACTGATTTTCTTACTTGTCCTCCCAGTAGATCAGAAATTTTCTGAAGTCAGAACCATGGCTCCTAAGTCTTGGTGAAATCAGTGCCTAACACAGCACCTGGCATGCAGCCTCCTGAAAGATGCTTAGCAAGTGAATGACTACAGTCCAGGTAACTCAGTGTGTGGCATGGGCATCAGGGACAGTGATGGCTTCTTGTAGTAGGAGCCACACTGACATGTGATGGAGGGTGAGTGTGCTATCCAGTTAAGAAATAACATGTTCCTTCATTTCACACGTATTCGAGGGCCTCCAGCACACTTTTTGCTTCTAGGGAGACCTCAGTGAGTATGACAGACACCATCTTTGCCCTCCCTTGGAGCTCCTAGCTAGCAGGGGAAACTGATAAGAGACAAACTCATAAACAAGCCAGATCGTTTCTGGAGGTGGTTAAGTGTTGTGAAAGAAACAAAAGAAGGAGCCACAACAGAGAATGGCCGGGGTGAGGGGTTACCTTTAGAGAAGGTAACCAAAGAAGGCCTTTTTTGAGGAGGTGACATTTCAGCTGAGACCCACAAGGCAAGAATGACCCAACTTTATAGATGGGGGTGTTCTAGGGTGAAGGACCAGCCCATACATAGCACCCGAGCTGGAGAGCCTTGAAGGTGTTCAAAGCACAATAAGAAAACCAGATTGGGTTGGAGCACATAACGTGAAGAGGTGGGTGGTGGAGATGAAGCTGGAGGGGAGCAGGGACAGAGCATGGAGGATCTGGAGGCCTGGGTGAGGACCAGGGAAGGTCTGCTCAGCACAATAGGAGGCCACAGAGAGCTCTGAGGAGGGCGAGATACGTTCTGATTTTCATGTGGAAAAGAGCATCCCAGGTGTGAGTCAGGAGGCTGTGAGGTGGATGGGCCCCCCCTTCAGAGCTGAGTTCTAATACCCAAGGGGGCTTCCAATCAACATTTGAGAGGAAGTCAGGAGCTAAAGACAAGGGGCTGGGACTGCAAGAAATTTGTAGATTAGACGTCCTAGTGTTTGCTGTGTCTGTAACCTCATGTACTATGAAATCCTTAATGGCTCATGGGTTTATCTTTGGACAATGAAACAATAATCTGGAGCCAAAGATCAGGAACCCCAAGGTGCAGAGTGGGAGGAGGCGGCTGGCCTGGGAGAAGAATTCCTGTCAAATCCCTCTAGCAAAATAATGGCAGGAGACCCACAACTGGCAGGTTTGGACTTGAGAAGCAGAAAAGCCTATGATGCAGAAAGGGAGAGAAAAGGAAAGGTTTTACATTTAATTACACCCATTTCCTTGTATAGGCAGACCCTTTATCACGTTGCATTTACAGCCCAATTCTTTCAACAGTATCTAATTATGTTGCCTAATTGCTATTTTTGCAACACTTACCAACCTGTAACTCACGTTTTCCTTGATTTTGGCATCAGGACCTTACATGGACGGTGGATTTTATTGGCAATAAGGAACCAACATGAGGTACTTAAGATGCGATGATGAAAAGCAGGTTTGAGAAAGATTTTATCCCAATAGGTTGTAGAAATTTCTAGATGCAGAGGAACCAGTTGGAAAGCAATCTGGTACAGCCATCCAGGCCCCACATTCCCCTGACTGAATGTGGCAGTTGTAGGAAGGAAATTAACCTGAATGCAAGGGAAGGGCAGGTCTGAGACTCTGTTCTTAATTTTCTGTTTGTTTTTCTACCTGGATTGCAAATGCTGCTCTGCAAATTTAAAGGGACATCTTTTTTTCATGTCCAAGTTCATGAATGCTGGGCTCAGCATGTGATAGTTAACTCGGTGAAGGTTATGAAATAATTCTTCAGGAAAGAAATAGGCCATACAGCTAACTGGATGAGCAAAAATAGGTCACGGCATGAGGATAGAAGGGCCGCCGGCCAAGGCTCCGGAGCCAGAAGGCAGCCATCTGTCCACACTGTTCATGGCTCCTGCCATGAGCCTGTGATAGGACAATTGTGTGAACACAGCCTCTTACCTCCTTGGGAAAGAAACATCTTTCTGTTGTTTGCTGCCTTAAAAGGTGGAATTCCAGCTCAGTGTTCAAATCCTGACTTACTAGTTCTGTGTTGTTTGGGAAATCCATTATTATTATTATTATTTTTGAGACAGACCCTCAAGCTGTCACCCTTGGTAGAGTGTCAAGCGAGTCTCCTACCTCTGCCTCCCAAGTAGCTGGGACTACAGGCGCCCACCACAACGCCTGGCCATTTTTTGGTTGCAGTCGTCATTGTTGTTTGGCAGGCCAGGCTGGATTTGAACCCGCCAGCTCAGGTGTACGTGGCTGGTGCCTTAGCCCGTTGAGCCACAGGCGCCGAGCCTGGAGAGCAATTATTTTTTTTAGATAATCTTACTCTGTTGTCTCTGCTAGAGTGCAGTGACATTGTCATAGCTCACTGTGGTCTCACGCTCCTGGGCTTAAGTGATCCTCCTGCCTCAGCCTCCTGAGAAGCTGGGATTATAGGTGTACACCACCACACCAGGCTAATTTTTCTATTTTTCATAGAGATGAGGGTCTCACCCTTGTTCAGGCTTGTCTTGAACTCCTGATCACAAGAAATCCTCTTGCCTCAGCCTCCCAGAGTACCAGGATTACAGGCGCGAGCCATCATGCCTGCTGCATCAATTTTATTTTTTTGACTCCCAGTTTTCTTATGTGTGAAATAGGATATGATACTACTTACCTATTTTTTTTTTAAGATTAATCAGAGAATTAGAGACTTGAGCACTGAGGTACCCAATGCTGCTTTCCATGTAGCATAATGGTGATGTCACGTGATGTACCAGCTTTGCCACTTTGCCACCACCTGCCAAGCTTGCCACTTGGGCCAGTAACCTATGTAACACCTGCATGGCTCAGTTTCTTTCCCAGTGATAGTGAATGATCACAACAGAAGCTAGCTCTTGGGGTTTTCCCGGAGAGTAAAGAAGTTGACATGGCAGGTCTGAGAAGAGGGCAGGCATACTGCAAGCTTGAGCTGTGGGGTCTGCGGCTTCTTCCTGTGCCCAGACTGCCAGACGCACTTGATATCCCACTTGACAACGTTCAGGTACAAACAAGTCGTCGAGTTCCTTCTGTTAGACTTGCTCCTGTGTCTGTGTTTGTGTTTCCTCAGAAGAAAATCCCATGAATTAAAATTTCCAATGATGTCACCGGGAATTTAAGGTGCACAAGCTTTGTAAGAACAGACACATTAGACCACCTGCAGTACCTTTCATGTTCTCGCATGCTTCACTGTCCCACTCCGCTCACCCCTAGCCCTCATCTGTGGCACAGCTCCTTAGGCCTCCAAAGGGGAGGGTGAGGCCGAGGGCCGATACCCAGCTGCTAGTGAAGGAGAATGTTGCAGAAGACGTGGTCTATGGGAGGGGTCAGGGCAGGTCTGGAGAGAGCTCAGCTCCAGCAGGTGACAGCTGGGGAGGGACCTTGCAGGAAGAGTTTCCTCCTACATTGCCAACTTGGTGGCACGACCTCAGAAAAGAGGTGAAGTCTGAGGTTCTAATACAAACTTTAGGCTGTGGTGTTCAACCGCAGAGAACACCTCAGCTCTGCACTGTTGGGTGCGTGGTGTTCTGTACATTCTGTCAACAGCATCCCTGCCTGGGACTTGGAACAAAGATCTAGAGGAGAAAGAGGCACTTGAAGTTGGTCATTGGGGCAGGAAGGAAGAGGCTGAGATGAGTGGCTGCTTCGACTTTACCTAGGGGCAGACCATAGAGCCTTTGGGTTGTGCTGCAGAAGGCAGGTGCCAGGGATGAAAGTGACTCTGGAGGACTTTTGTGACATAGCAGGTAACAGCAGATGTGTCCTGACAGCTGCAGGTCAGGTTTTTCCATGGTAGATTCTGGAGACATGCAGTCTCCAGAGCTAATGTCAGAGCTGGAGGAGTTTTATAATAGGCCTTGTAAACCTCCAGGTTCCAGTTCCGTGGCTGTGGTCTGGCAATATCTTAAACTCAAGGCCATAGCATAGGCTGCTGTGCTGAAAGGCTGGTGGTGTGGCCAGGAACTTAGAGGTCAGGAGTTCAAGGGATGGATCTCGCTGCGCTAGTCTGCATTCAAAGACTTATTGTCAGGGGATAAAGGCCTGCTCATCTGGGCTGAACTTGGGAGGATTCCTACAGGCCATCCTAGCTCTAGAGCTCCTCAGGGAATCAATGCCATATTAGTGGTGCAATCAAGATTTGGTTTGGTTAGTTAAGGTCTTTTTGAACCTAGTTATTTCACTCTTTTTTTTGGAGACAGAGTCTTGCTGTCACCAGGCTAGAGTGCCATGGCATCAGCCTAGCTCAGACTCCTGGGTTCAAGCAATCCTCCTGCCTCAGTCACCAGAGTAGCTGGGACTACAGGCACCTGCCACAATGCCTGGCTAATTTTGTTCATCTTATTTTTAGTAGAGATGGGGTCATTCTCTTGCTCAGGTTGGTCTTGAAGTCCTGACCCCAAGTGATCCTCCCGTCTCACCCTCCCAGAATAGTAGGCTACCTTGCCTGGGCTAACTACTACTGCACCATTCTGCTAGCAAAGAACCAGGCAGAAGACGATGGAAAGCGAGGGAATGAAGAAGCATCCCAAGTGTCTTCATGGTGAGTACTTGGGGCCAAGAGCTATCACCTAAACCTTCTTTTCCATTTTATTTATTTATTCTATTTTTATTTTTATTATTTTTGAGACAGGGTTTCACTATGTTGCCCTTGGTAGAGTGCCATGGCGTCATAGTTTACAGCAACCTCAAACTCTTGGGTTCAAGTGATCCTCTTGTTTCTCAGCCTCCTGAGTAGCTGGGAAACAGACACCCACCACAGCCACAGCTAGTTTTTTTTTTTTGTTTTTTTTTTGGGACAGAGTTTCACTTTCTTTCTCTGGGTCGAGTGCCATTGTGTCATAGCTTACAGCAACATCAAACTCTTGGGTTCAAGTGATCCTCTTGCCTCATTCTCCCACGTTATTTTTTAGAGATGAGGTCTTGCACTTGCTCAGGCTGCTCTTTAACTTTTGAGGTCAAGTGGTCCACCTGCCTTGGACACCCAGAGTACTGAGATTATAGGCGTAAAGCCCCTGTGCCCAGCCTTAAATAATCCTATTCCTTTTTTTTTTTTTTTTTTTTTGTTTGAGACAGAGCCTCAAGCTGTCATCCTGGATAGAGTGCTGTGGCATCACAGCTCACAGCAACCTCCAATTCCCGGGCTCAAGCGAGTCTCTTGCCTCTGCCTCCCAAGTAGCTGGGACTACAGGCGGCCACCACAGTGCCCGGCCATTTTTTGGTTGCAGCCGTCATTGTTGTTTGGCGGGTCCGGGCTGGATTCGAACCCGCCAGCTCAGGTGTACGTGGCTGGCGCTTTAGCCCATTGAGCCACAGGCGCCGAGCCAGCCCCAGCTAGTTTTTAAAGACGGGGTCTTACTCTTGTTTAGGCTGTTCTCGAACTCCTGAGCTCCAACAATTCACTCCTCTCGGCCTCCCAGAGTGCTAGGATTATAGGCTTGAGCCACTGTGCCTAGCTAAACCTGCTTTTCGTCTACTCACAGGGGCAGTGGGTGGGTGGGGGTGGTCAGCCCTATTTAAAGTTGCAGGGACAGTATAGATGACTGTGGTGTCATCTTTCCTATCAGGTTTTACTGGCTAGTCCACATAAGTTGATGACTCATAAGAAAGAAATAGCAAGAGTCAGAGGTAATGTGTTAGGAAGTGCAGATTTGGATGGCAGGAGATAAAATATTAAGATGTGAAGTAAAAAATAGAACTGACATTCGATCCAGCAATCCAACTTTTAGGGATCTGCACAAAGGAAAAGAGATCATTATGTCAAAAAGATATTTGCATTTGTGTTTTTGTCACAGCACAATATACAATAGCAAAGAAATGTAATCAACCTGAGGGCCCATCAACAGATCACTGGATAAAGAAAATGTGATACACACATCTATACACACACACAAGGCGTGGAAAACTACTTAGCCATAAAAAGAATGTAATCCTGTATTTTGTTGGAACATGGATGGTACTCAAAGGCATTACCATTTTTTTTTTTTAGACAAAGACTCACTTTGTTGCCCCAGGCTAGAGTGTCATGGCATCATAGCTCATAGCAACCTCAAACTCCTGGGCTCAAGTGATTCTCTTGCCTCAGCCTCCAAAGTGGCTGGGATTATAGGTGCCAGCCACAACTCCCAGCTAGTTTATTCAATTTTTAGTAGAAACACAATCTCCCTCTTGCTCAGGCTGGTCTCAAACTCCTGAGCTCAACCAATCCACCTGCCTCACCTCAGCCTTACAGAGTGCTAGGATTACAGGTGTGAGCCACTGTACCTAGCCTGGAGGCCATTACCGTAAATGAAATAACTCAGAAACAAAGTCAAATGCTGCATGTTTTCACTTATAAGTGGGAACTAAATGATGTGTACACATGGACATAGAGTGGAATAATAGGCATTAGAGACTTGGAAGGCCAGGAAGGGGTAAGGATAAGAAATTACCTTGTGGGTACAAGATACAGCATTCCAATGACAGCTACATTAAAAATGCAGATTTCACTGCTATTCAATAAATTTATGTAACTGCAATTCTACCCCCTAAATCTCTTTAAAAGAAAGATGTGAGGCAATCAGCCATGTCCTACAGGATCATTTGGATGGCAATAGAATTGATGAAATCAGAGCACAGAAGGTTTCCTGGTGCCTGGTTCCATCCTGAGGAATCTGGGCTCCATTTGAATCCACAGTGTCATTCTTCATCCTACAGCTTGTCCATCCCTCCTTCTATCCAGCCAGTCACCAAAGATTCATTGGATGCCCAGCACTCTGCTAGGATCTGGGATTGAAAGATAGCTAAAGAATCCTAAAGGAGCCTCATGTCTTGTGGAGTTGATAGATATTCCCAATACAGTGACCATCAGAGCTGGACTCTATGGGCTTAGATTCAATTATGAACCTAATGATTCCCGAAATCTCAGTGGCTTACAAAACAAAAAGGTTCATTCCTCCCATCCATTACATGATCTTTGGAGGCTGGCTGTAGCTCTACCCCACATTTTTTTCATTGGAGGCCCAAGCTAAAGCTAAAATATGCTCATCTCAGGACAGAGGGAAAAGAAAATGTGGAAAGAGGCAACAGCTCTTCAGAGCTTCTGCTTGTGTGGGGCACATGTCACTTCTGCTCCCATTTCATTGGCCGAAGTGAGTCATCTGGCCGGGCATGATGTCACAGGGTACCTTGGGCAGTTGACAGTTAGCAGCTGGCAGTTAACAGCTGGGAGGAAAAACCATAGTCTGACACAGTGCCACATCAGGGCTAGGGAGTCCTCCTTAGGCCGGGACAATCGACACAAAAGCATCAACCATTTGGAGCTACTTTTAGTTCTTTTTACTGATACATTTTAATTGAACGCACATGTTTTCTTTCTTTTTCTTTTTTTTCTGTTCAGATGTTAGAGACAAGCTTGCCAGAGCTTACATAGCAGAGAGATGGTATTGGGATCAGTCTCAGAGTTTCTAATACTGGAGACACGCCGTGACACATTGGGAAGCAGCTTTCAGGACACAACCCTTTGTGGTCCATCCCTGCTGCAAGGAGTGGAGGGTATTTTTATGGAAAGGCCATTGGGATGGAAGTCAGACACACCCGGGTTGGAGGCTGCCCTGCCACCTGCTAGCTGTGTGATTTTGAGGAGTCATTTGGCCTCTGAGTTTTAGTTCATCTGTAAAACAAGTGGTTGTGAGAAGTGGAGATTTTTTTTATAAACAGGGAAGCGCTCTTCAGATTTCAGCCTTTGTAAAAATTGGATGGAAAATGTCATAAAAAGTGGGCAGTTCTGGTTTCTTCCCCATTGCTGTGGGAAGCTGGCACACACAATAAGAAAGTTTATTGACAGCAGATGAGGATGTGCTGAAGCTGGTAATTATCTTCAAGACAGGCTGAGTTTGGATTGTACGTAGGGGTGCCGGGTAGGCCTATCAATCAGACATGTGCCTCAATGTAATGCTGACAGTCTATTTACAAGGAGGCAGCTGTGATATTACACAAGAATGAAAGGCACGCTGAAGGTCCAAGTTGTTATGGAGAATACGACTTCCATTTATCTGTGTGCCTGATTGTTGCTGGATGGTAAAAATCTGGTATAAACATGAGCAAAATAGTTTCTGAATTTTCATTATAATGTAGCACTTAAGAGATGGATGAAAACTTAGCGGTGATTGAGTCCAACCCCTTCTCTGTGTGGATAAGGAAACTGACACCCACAGACATTAATAAACTGGCTTGTATGTCACTTTTTGTGTGGCATAGCATTAATATCTGAGTGGCTATTCATTCCTAGAGAAAAACCTACTGTTACCTGTCTTTTATTTAATGAACATCGTGCTAACTCATTAATCTCTAAAACAAACTAACATTCCTTCTCCTATTTAACATTCAACCTACGTAAATATTTATTTGCCATTTATACACAACAAAAGCACAAAAACTTCACGTTACATCCCCCAGGACATTTAAGCACTCACTACAAATTTGTAATCAAGCTCTCAGATAAACAGATAATTAAGACTGCCGATCTAATAAATCAGACTTTTTTATGCTCTCATCACTTTAAGAAGCAGACAACAAACGCACAGAATGTCACTTCGATTATGAAAATGATTAGACTATGAGGAAATGGTTTTCCGAGACCCTGGAAAGCCAGAGAGAAAATTCTGCTCATGGATTTGCAAGGGTCCCTGCTTTTCCTTCTCCTCCTCATATGTGAGCAGGGGCCTGCCAGTGCTCTGTGGCTCATAAACTGGGAGGGGATCTCCGAGCTATAAGTGCTTGGGTCATCAGTATCAATTCTTCCTGAAATGATAATACAATGTCATAGCACAACCAGGCTGTAGGACGGTAGAAATGAGCTCCTTGGCTCTGTTGCTGTCCTACCTGAAGGACAGTATTTCCAGAGGGGCACACTTCTTTGGGGAACTGTGGGGGGAAAGGACTGGGGATATCTTTAGCTATTCCAACTCCTTGTGGCCCCAAACTTCTGATAACATTCTGCATCCTTGGCTCATTCCATCAGGAACTCTACAGAGAGGGAGAACAAGCGTGAAGATGAGAAAAGTCTCTTCTCACCAATGCTACATAGCCCACCTGAGAAGCCCTGTGCACTGCGCTACTAAAAAGAGTGATAAAAGTGCTAGTACAGTACACCACGAGCTTAAATTTGTTTCTTTATTCTTTTCATCCTAATTCTTACTCTTTAATTTTATAGCTTCCCAAGGTTAGCTCTTTTAGACATTTCCAGCATCCCAGTCCTTTTTATAGGATGTCCTTTCTCTACTTGGAGAAAGTTGCCGAATTTACAAAAGTTCCCAAAGGAAAAGAATATGACCCTGCGGGAAAAAGAATATGTCCCTCTAGGAATTAATAGCCACTCAGATATTAATTCAAGAGAGCTGAGTTTATAGGTTCAGGAGTTTTGACACAGAACCACCATTCCTAGGATCACCCTTGACTGTGTGGTCCAAGATGGCGCACAGGCCCATCCGTACTCCAGCGCAGGGTGGGGAAAGGAGGGCAGGGGAAGGATACGCTCTTTCCTTTTGTGAGCACAACCAGGAAGTTGCTTATGTCGCTTCTTCTCATTTTTATTCGGGAACTTGGTCACACCTAGGAGCAAGAGAGTCTGGAAATATGCTGTCCGTGTCCAGACCAAAAAGCCAGGTGTCTTATAGTCTAAAAGAAGGGAAGAACTAGCACTGAGTGAGGTCTGACGGTGTCTGCCACTGTCCATGCTTTTGGCCACCAAATACTTACTGCCCTACCCCAGACACAAACACATCTATCCCTGCAAGGGGGAGAAGTTTCAAATGCCTTGATTCAATGCAAAGACCAGGGGCACCTAAGTGAGAAGCTGTCAGGGCCACAGTAGCTCCTGGTCATTTGAAAAAGAAAAAAGGAGGGGGATCTCTGCCACCACTCCCAAACTGTCATACCCAGTCCGCAATGGCAGCACAGGAATGGGGAAACTACAGTCAAAGTTCCCTTCAGAAAAAAAGACAAAAACGAAACACACATAAGTGACCAGTCCATAGAAATAGTCAAAGCCTGCCGGGCAAGAACTGGAAAGACCTATTCTGTGTCAGCAGGTGAGTCACGTGGTTGGCCCATCTGGTGACCCTGACTTTGCTCTCTCAGAGAGTCTGCCTTGGCTGATGTGTTCTGAAAGTTTCACTCCTGTCTTTCTGAAGTAGACATTAAGGTGATGTGCCTCGCAGGGCCTGCAGTGCTTTTGTGATCCCTGCCTGCAGGTGCAAGGTTGGAGCCCAAGCTGCCTCTGGGTCATGGGTTTTGTCAGGTTGACTTACAGCTTCTGGGCAATACAATTCCCTAAGAAGCCCAAGTGGACTTTGAGAATATTTGCTTCTGGTCCATTTCATGTGCAAATAACTACAGATGACAAGAGCTGGTTTGGCATAGGTTTTAACCTTAAAACTTTATTTACTGACCTCCACGTTCTGCCCAGCCCCCACGTAGGTGCAGGTGTCCTGAGTCTATTTGAATAAATGGGCTTTAGTGGGAAAGCAACATCCTTGTCTGTTATCTGGGAGAGAGCTCTGGATAACAGTGCTTGAGAAAGGCTTGAGGATAAGCCTTGAATTCTTGCTAATTCTGTTTAGAGCCTCTTGGGGGACTCAAAACAGTGTCACTGCTCTCTCTCTCTCCTTCCCTCCTCCTCCCCCCATTTCTTCTCTGTTCTGTGCCCTGGGTTTAGCCTAACTCAGGCTGCATCAATATTCCTAACCTTTCAGAGACCTTATCACACTTGATTTTTGAAGGAGACACATGAGATCTTCCCAGCACCCACCTACAACATCTCAGGGAAGTTCCTAATTGGCCCATTTACATCACAAGCCCACCCCAGATCAGTCATTAGGCCCAAGGGATGGAGTTCTGTGAGTAGCCTGCATGTCAAAGTGGGGGAGCAGACCAGAACCACAAAAAGTACAGAAGAAGAGGCACTCTTTTTCTTTCCAAAAGAAACCAAGGGAGGTGCTAGCAGACAAAAGGGGAAGGTAGCTTGGCAAGCAACAGAGTGAAAGGTACCCAGGACATCTGGCCACCAGCAGGGTGACAGTGTTCTCAGGACTTGGAAGCCTTAGTAAAGATGGGTGGAATGACCTAAATGCCTACTTTTTATCTTATTTAGTAAGGTTTGCTAAAACCTGGGCTGTGTATCTCCCAGGTGTCCTTAGCAAGAGTTCACTGTTACTTCAGACACCAGAGCAGGCCAGTGTGGAAACCATCTGGAGACAAAGACTCATTTCCCATTCAGAACTCATGTCCAGGTGTGGTGTCTCTGTGCCCTTGTCCTGCCCCTGGCCACACAAAGCTCGGAATGAACCTCCTTTCTCCTCCCCTTCCCCTTTCACTTGCCCTTCTCTCCAAAAGAGCCCCTTACTGGTGTCCTTACCCTGCTCTGGCCAGTCCACTGGCCTCTGAGTGTGCAGTAGGACTCTAACCTATAAGAGAGGCGCCAGGCTTGGCGGAAACCAGCAGGGTTGCCGTGGAATCCTTCACCCCTGGGGGGGAGTTGGGCGAGGGCAGAAGCAGCTGCCTCCCACACTAGCCAAACACTAGTCTGTTTGGCTTAATTGGTCGGCAGGAACGGAGCCCGCTTCTATCCTGCCATCACTCTGAGAGGCCATGAGCCCACAGAGCCTGCTAGAACCTGAGATGCCAAGGAAATCGAACCCAAGAACAAGGCACTTCCCCTGGGGAGTCCTGGCTGCAGCCCACTCTCCTCGTCTGCAGTCCCTGCACTTGGCCAGAACAGTCAGCTTCAAGGTCATTCACCCACATATCTATCCCCAGTACGTTCTGAGCATAGGTTCTGTGTTGACTGGGCTGCTTGTCTCCACATGTCTAAGAAGTTGCCAGGGTGACAGAGCGCTCAGACAATATTTTTTCCTCTGAAATTGTGCTCCTCCATCCCTGCACCCCTCCTGTGCCCTGCCTTCCCCAAATTGCTTGAGGACCCATCAAGACTTTACCAGGGTCCGTGACACCACCTCACTCCAGCAGGGTGATGGAGAGGCCCCACCCTGTGGCTTCCCCCCCAGCAGCAGTTCAAGCAGATCTCCCTGGAGGTCGCAGTATCTCCTAAGCTCGGCCTTCTCCAGCACTGAGGTTGCTGAGCGTTTCACCTTTCTGTTCCCCAATAAGCCACCCCTGGGAGAAATGGATTTGGGTTTAGAAATCAGAAGTAACTCAGAGTTCTGGAAGACTTTCAGTGAATTATTAATAGAGGGGTTGGAGAGCTAACATCGGGAGGCAAGTGAGTTGGGAATTTTGCCATTCTTTGATGTTTCCAGAGTCAGATGCCCTGACTATAGCCACTGGTGGGCTGGGGCTAGGCCTGGTTACGTCATCCACCACCTCACTGAGGTTGACTATTTTCCAAGGTTGGTCATGACCCTACCTCCCCTCCCCACAAAGCCTCCTATGCTGTGACCTTGCCACTTTTTCATCAAGTGGTGGTGTCTGTTTTGCCTCCTCCTTGAAGCTGGACAGGCGCTGGGACTGCTTTGACCAACAGAACACAGAGGAAGTGAGATTGTGCTATTTCCAGGCAGAGCCCATCTCTGGCCAGGTGGCTTTGCTTTCTGCCTCTTAGAAGCCAGCTACCACGAAAGGAGTTTGTGTGCACCCTGAGCCTAGTGTTCCGTGAGCAGCCCATGGAGGCCCATGTGGGTGAAATGGTTTGTGGGAGAGACAGGCCAAGCAACATGAGCCACCAGTCATAGGAACATTTAAGATTACAGAATTGTAACTATTTCTCTGACTTTCTTCTTGTATTTATTTCTCTTGTGTTCAAAATCTTGAATCCTAATGATATTAACATAATCACTTATTCTTCATATCTTTACAATATAGCCATAATTTAAATAACTATGAGTTCAAAGCCAATTTTTCTAGTAGTAACACTATGATGATGTTGAAAGGTGGCATTTAGGTTCTGTTTGTGTTTACAAGATGTTTCGTTAAGACAGGATTTTTCAACCTCAACCACTACATTTTGGGCTGGATAATTTCTTATTAACCATTGCAGCCTCCAGCCCTTACTCATTTAGGTGCCAGTAGCAACTCTCCAGTTGTGACAAGGAAAAATGACCCCAGACATTGCCAAACATATACTGGGGCAGGGGGAAGGGTAGTGCCCCAGGTTAAAGACCACTGCTTTCTATTTAGTCAAAACACTTGAGTTGTAAAGTGTTTTGAAATTATTCTTTTTTCTATATAATTATGCCAGCGATTTGATGTGTAGTTAGGTTCATTTGTTTCAGTGGTTTTCAGGTTTTAGAAATTGCTTTCACTTTGTAAAAATATAAAATATGTACATTGTTGTAAAGTCAAACTAGGACATCTGTAATTTTTATTTTAATTTTATTTTTCAGCTGTGTAAAACGTAATGAGGAATACTGATTCACTTCTCTCTATCCTGCTCCCCTACTTCTCTATGACAACCATTGCCATTAGTTCTTTCCATTGTTTCTTTTCAAACATATAATCCAATATGTATTTATGTGTATATTTATTTACTACTCCCTTTCTTATGCAAAAGCTTGCATACCATAAATACTGTTGTGTATACCTACAAACTAAAAGAAAAAATTTCCGTTTGTTAGTACTAATTGGAAGTAGCTGAGTGGCCACTCTGTGGTGGACACTAAGAGTCTGCCTTCCAAAAGACGTGAACAGGAACTTTTCAAAAGAAGATATACAAAGGGCCAATAAACATTTTCAAAAATGAAAAAATGCTCAACGTCACTAATCATCAGGGAAATGCAAATTAAAATCACAATGAGATACCTCCTTACCCAGGTAGAATAGCTTTTATTAAAAAGTTCAAAACAATGGGTGTTGGTGTGTATGCAGGAGAGAAAAGAATGCTTATCCACAGTTGGTGGGACTGAAAATGAGTACAACTTCTATGGAAAGTGATATGGAGATTTCTCCAAGAACTAAAAATACCTATTATTTGAATGTAGCAAACCACTAATGAGGATTTAACAAAAGGAAGAGAAGTTGTTTTTATCAAAACATACCTGCTTGTGAATGGTCATGGTGGCCAAATTCACAATAGCAGTGATGTGGTATCAATCCCAGTACCCGTCCATTTATGAGTGAGTTAATGAGTAGGTGTATGTATCTTACGGATGACACAGCCACGAAGAAGGATGAACTAAGCCCTTTTGCAACAATTTGGATGGAGCTGAGACCATTATCCTGAGTGAAGTATCTAAAGAATGGAAAAACAAACACTACGTGTACTTGCCTTTAAGTTGGAACTACAGTCCTGCAAATATCCAGTCACCCATCTAGCAGAGAATGGTTAAGAGCTTGGATGCTGGAGTCTCAAAAACATGGCTTAATGGTTAGATTGCACAGACTTTGCGGACAAGCTTTCCAAGTTCAAATTCCTTTTCTACCACCTATGAGCTGGAAGATTTGGGCAAATCACTCGATCTGTTTCTTCACTTATTTATCTAAACTGAGAGTGTGGATAGTATCTACCTCATTGGGATGTTGTAAGGACTAATGTTAATATATTCACATTCACGTTAAATATATTAACACCTGCAAAGTCTACGAAATAGTGCCTGACACAGAAAAGATACTATGTGTGTTTGCTATTCTTAATTATTCTGCATTCACTACGGGGATGCTGAGATTTTGAGCAAGTTATCTAGCTAGAATATGTCTCAAATTGCTTATCTCTGATTTGGGGATTACAGTGAAACATACTAATAGAACTCTTGTGAAGATTAAAAGAGGTAATTCACTAGAAGCTGAAAAAAGTACATAATAAGTGCTCAATAAACATTAATTTGGCTCTGTGCACTCTCCACAGGCATGAATTCAAAGCCAGAAGTCAAGTGTACCAAAAATACTGGTATCTCTCTCTCTCTCTTGTTTTTTCCTGTAAATCAACTTGATTTCAATTCCAAGCCTTCATATTACCTCATTCATTCTTGGAGTTTCTGTGCTCTGAGTCCTCCAGCATTTGTGCCAGGGATCTGCGATCTTACATTAATGCCAAGGTTTCCAGAGGATTCAGCCTGCTACCTGCCCTCCACCCACTCAGGTGCCTATTATCTCAGCCCAGGAGTTCCTTGCTGCTTCCACACCACGCATGGGATTCCAGGTCGTGGCCAAGGCTGGGGAACCTCAGCCCAGGACCAAGCCTCCTGCTGCATCATTTGTAGCCACAGATAACCTCAGAATGCGCCAAGGACCCACCAGCCTTTCTCTTACCTCTAACACAAGTGTGAGGGACTCACTTCTTCATCTAGAGGAGAATCCTTTGTTTTTAAATCCTCAATGGATTTTTGGAAACAAGAGTCAGGCCACAAATCACCCCAGAGGCAGAGAAGGGACACAGAGCCTGCTGCTTTCCTGAGTGGGGACAATTACGTGTCCTCACCTCACCCCGCATCTATTCCCCATCTGTAGAAGTGCACAAGTTATTACACAGAAAGGAATTTATCTGGCAGTCACAGAGTGGACACCCACCACCAGCCAGGCCTTCCACGAAGAAAGCTGAGCTGAGCCCGATGGGACCCCTGCCTTCAGAGTTCTTCCTCCAAAGCGGGGTCCTCAGCCCAGGGTGACCTTGCCCCAGGGGGACATTTGGCAATGTGTGGAGACATTTTGGGTTGTCACAACTGGATTGGGCGGTGCTACTGACATCTGGTGGGGAGAGGACATATGGGCTGCTACTGATCCCAAAATGCACAGGAAAGCCCCCCACAGCTCCTAGCTAGAATTATCGGACCCGAAATGTCAATAGCGACACAGATGGGACACGAAAGCTGTCATACGAGATAGAATACAGTGACGAGGTGACTGTGCCAGAGAACTGTCATTTCAAGATCATTGAACAGAAAACAGTGTGCTGGGAAGACTATCACTTGGGGGTGTTTGTAGTGGAGGGATGGCCTGGAATGGGGAGGAGCCGAGACTTCAGGTGACGGCCTTCCCACCTGATTTTGGATGGCTTTTGTCTACACAAGACAGCACGGACAAAGCACCGGCCACAGCTCCCTCCAGTCGGCTGCTGTCACTGAGGTCCTGCTGGAGAAGTGCCTTCCCTGTGGGGCTGGGGCCTGGGGTCTGTGGCCGGGGGCTGCACTCCTCCATGATAATCTCTGGTGCTGGCTTCCTGGAGTGGCCAGAGACCAGTGACCCAGTCACTCAGATGAGGAAAACTGGTTTCTTAATCAGCCTCGTGGTTCTCAAGCCTGGCCTCAGAGTGAGTCCCCTCAGGAATTCTGGTTGCTCTAGGGAAGGTCCCAAACAAGGCACTAAAAAAAACAACAGCAACAACAACAACAAAAAACCTCCACAGGTATTTCTCTCAGGCAGGCAGAACTGAGAGATTTGTTTTTACCAAAAATCACGTCTCATTCTTTTTGTCATGAGATACCATTCAGAATAACTTCAAGTTCTATATCAAGTTCCAAAGTCATGAGTGAAAGAGGTGGCATTTGTATTGGGCCTGGAAAGACAAGTGGGCTCTGGCTTAGCTTTTCTGATTATCTTGACCTGTTTGTAGGGAGAGAGTGGGGTTAAAACCACAGGATGGGGCAATGCTCTCTTTTAAATTTCAAATGTTGTAGGAAGCCTATTGCCCACCATATAAAGAGCTATATTTAGAAACTGTCCACTTTACAGGTTTGTTATTCACTTTTATTTTGAATCACTTTTAGGGCATAGAAAATGAAGTTTAATCTATAGGAAAGCAAGCTTTCTTAATGGCTGATATAGCCAAGAAGTTGAAAGCCACTGGTTATGGGTGAGGGGAAGCCTCAGCCCACCCCCTTAATCGTTTTGACAAGGTTCCATCCTTTTTCTCTTGGAGCCTGCACACGGTCCCTGAGCCATCTTGTCTCCTCTGCTGGTTCTTGCTGCCAGCTCTGTGCAGCTGTCAGTTCTGCCCCCCCCCGCCACCACTCCCCGCCATGGCCTTTCTCCAGCCATGTATACCTCGTGATTCTTCCTGGGTAGTCAAGGTATTCTCCAACTCAGCCTGTCAGCAACCTCTGCATTATTCCCCTTTCTGATGTCTCAAGCTGTATTTTTTATCTCAGTGACCAGCAGGCAAACCCAGATTCCTTCCTTTCCCTCATTACCTTCCCCCACTTCCCAAGAGCTGCCCATTCCAGAAGGTTTTCTGTCCTCAACATCCCCTGTTTCAGTCCTGTGTGCTCCCTCCCCAGTGCCTCTGTGAGACCCTCATAACTTCCTTCCATGGTCCTTCTGGCCCAGTCTTGTTCTCTTCCACTTTATACTTCATCTAGAAACTAGAATGATCTTTCTAGAATGTATCCATGCTAATAGTTTATTTGTTATTACATCTATCGTTTGTGGAGTATTTACTATTTGTTACTCACTGTGCTGAGCTCTTTACTTGTATATTTTAAAAGCTCTCTAAAAACCCTATAAAAAAGACATTCTCATTCTCCCTGTCTCACAGATATGAAAACTGAGGTGCAGAGAGGTTAAGTATCTTGTTTGGGGTCACACAGACTTTAAAAGGGAATGCCCACTCAAATCATTACTCTTCAACAACATCCAAAATCTTGTCTTTCCGGGCAAAATGAACACCTTTGGATTGTTCACGTGCTGCTTTGGGATCCAGGCTCTGCCTCTCTGTCCAGCATTATCTTTTGCTGTGCTCCACCCTGACCCCTCAGGCCGAAGGCCCGTGGAGCCACCGACAGCTCTTCAAAGACATCCATGTGTCATTCTACTCTGTCTTTGTTCAAGTTGTTTCTTTCCCCAAGACACCTTCCCATCTAATCAGTCTGGCAGACACATCCCCCAAGGCTCATCTGAAAGGATGCTTCCTCTGTGAAGCCTTTCCAGACTGCCTCCCATTCCCACCCCTTGGAGAACTGACCTCTTCCTCCCTGTGGCTTGGGTGTGGCTGGGACCCCACATTGAGACCTTGTTTGTCCCCGTGGGTGAAGGCAGGGAGCGGGCAGGATTCCTCTTGGTGTGCTGGTACTCTGTGGCCTGATTTGTTCACGCCACCTGGAGAAGGTGCTTCTCACTGTCTCAGTGGTATGGGTGGCAGTGCTTAGGTATGATGTTACTGTCCCTTAGTGTAAAGAATATCTGGTGGGCAACTGAGGCCTTTGGACTATGTCATGGCTTGGGGAGCAGCTTCTGTGGGACAGCACAGCTCCCAGGAGGGGTGGGAAGAGCTGTCCTCTGTTATGTGGGCTCTCAGTTCCTCCAGTTCCCAGAGAGGTCTGGCGAGTTTCAGACTGGTTCACCGCACAATGGGAAGTCCCACACAGGATGTGGCAACCTGGGCTCCGGTGGCTTTCTGTGGGCGCCCTGAGGTTCAAGTCCCTTCTCAGTCTCCCTTCTCTGAAGCATAGTTTCCAAGCCATCTCCAGAGGCTTCTCCCACCCATCTGTGGCTGTCAGACCCCTGCCTGCCCCACCCCTTCATTCCCTTCTTGGGCAGGTCTGCCATTGCCTCCTGGCTTCGGTAGATGCTCGGGGTAGAATACATGAGAAGCATTTCATTTCATCAGGAGCAGGGAAACAGAGGAAGCCCCATGAAGGAAAACTAGTAATAAGTAGTAATGGAAGCCACACTGGCTGTCACTATCTGGAGCCAGGGCTTGGGAGAGCTCTCCTGTTTGCCCACCACACCTTTCCTGCCCAGAAACTCTAGGAAGGCCTCATGCCTGACACGGCTGAGGGAGGACAGCAGTCAGGAGGGATGACCAGAGCCCACAGAATGCCCCCTGCCACATGCCACCCCTCCTCCCAACATCTCCACCTGTGCTTCCAGGCTCACAGGGGCAGGACCTGCCCCAAGGTTGATCTTAAGGCCACAAAGGATATTGAGAAAAGAATATTTGTGCAAAGAATTGTATCTTTATTGATGATGGATACAAGGTGGTCTGTTTGGTTTTCTTAGGCCATAAGGGGTAGCTGATTCTTCCTCCCAATGGCCATGATGGTGCCCCTCTTTGGCCCTCTGGGCTCTTACCACATGCCTTTCTCAAGGGACTTCAATTACTCTGTCTACATTATAGTCATCTGTGAGCAGCCTTCACCCCTTCTTGTCCTTAGCTGCTTAGGAACAAAAGCCATATATGCTATCCATCTTGGCATCCCAGCACTCAGCAAGGGCCTGGCCCTGTTAGCTACTCCACACGGGTTGAAGAGAAACAATCGTGAGAACATAAAACTCCAAACACATCATTCTGGCATTTGTTTTCAATTCTTACTGCATCCTTGTATCAGCAGTGTTATTATTACAGGCCCAGGCACTCATGGACCCCTGATGTCTGGGAAGGGATCTACGCAGGCCTCTCTCTGACAGTGCCTCTGGCTCCCCCTTTCTTTCTTTGGACCTTTGCATATGCTGTTCCCACTTCCTTGGAACTTCCTTTCATTCCTCACCTGGCTCACTTCAACCCACCCTCTGAAAGTTAGCCACATGTCATCCACTTGAGGAGCACTTCCCTGATTTGAATTTTTAGACCATCTTCTGCTGTGGGACACAGAATGACAAATGCCTCTCTGTGCCTGTCTCTTCTACCAGAGTGCCAGCTCCTTGAAGACAGGGCCAGCCGAGTTCCTGACTATACCATGCACGTTCACCTGGATTCAGCAAATACTTTTGAATGCCAACCATGTGCCAGGCACCAGTGTTATCCTTGTGGTGGCCAGCCTCCAGGAGGGCTACCTGTGGTCTTTGCCTCTTGCTATTCATGCTTGTACATGGTTTTTCTCACCCAAATCACAATTGCCCCAAGGGACTGAGAAAATATAGAGGAAGAGATGATATGTGACTCCACTGCCCTGTGGCATGATACTAGATCATAAAGGCATTTTCAGCTTTCTTCATTGTCTCTTGGATTCCTTGCTCTAAGGAAAGCTAGGAAAACAGTGCACGTCGCCCCATCAAAGGTCCACATGGAAGGACCCGCCTGGGCCCAAATGTCCGCCATGTGAGTGAGCCATCATGGAAATGGGTCCTCCAAGATCTGCCAAGTCTTCAGGGGAAAGTAGCCCAGCTGGCATCTGAGGTGCAACCCCATGAGTGACTCTGAGCCAGAACTGACCCCCCAAGCCATTCCTAATTCCTGATCTACGGATGCCTTAACCATTGTTTTCCACCACCAATTGTTAATGTGATTTGTAATACAGCAAGAGTTAACTGGTGCTACTCTTTGCCCTAGAGTTTCCAGCGAAAGAAGAAAAAAGGAATAGAACTTATTTGTTCCTTTATTCAACACCACCAGGTCCTCCTGGGTGCTGCTATTACAGTGGCAAAAAAGATATTAGACAAAGTCTCAGCTCTCAGGATGTTTGAGAGCTATTTTAGTGAGGGAAACAGAAGGTAAATAAAAGAAGTAAATTCTATAAAACATTAGGTCCTAAGTGCTAAAAACAAGACTAAACGTATTGGATAAAAGGGAGGAAACTATGGTTTAGATTGCCTATTTTGCATTGAGCACTTTTCATCTTTATCTCAATTAATACTCTAAAATTTTTTGAAGTTGGTAGTTTATCCCCATTTTACAGATGAGAAAATTGAAGGCCAGGGGAGTTAAAGGAACCTAGGCCACTCAGTCTCTAAAGCCACTTTGCAGAACACTAGACCAACACTAGATTTCAATTTTAGCCCTCCCCTGGGGCTCACCCTCCATCATAGCCCTTACTTGGCTCAACTAGGTGCTTACCTAGTTAGTGAGAAGGAGGCAAAGGAAATGGCCTTCAGGTAGGACTGTCATGGCTGGCAGGGAGGCCTAGGCCTCTACTTTCTCTAAGTCTGGAAAATACCAGAGTGCATGTAGGCCTGCCAATAAGCTGGGAATATCCACCCAAGCCCCTTCCTTAGCCGTCCTGGTTGTTTATAGACAGCTCCCTCTCGCCTTTCTATATCCAATTCATTTGCACTACATGGGAGCAGCTGTAGTTCAGCTAAGTTCAGCACTCTGGACCTCCCCGAACATCCTTCATCCCTGGGTGCCTCTTGCCCCTTGTTATTTGTTTCTCCTTGTTTTCCCTTCTCATCTTGTACCAAGACCACTAGATGGAGATATACAAAAACTTACTGAACATGTACCATGTGCCAGGCACCGTTCTTTTTCTGTATGATTTCATCGAATTCTCAAGACAGCTCTTTGCGGAGGTCCCATTATTTTCTTCACTGAGGTTAAGGCTCAAGGTCATTCAGCTACTGGGTGGCAGAGCTGGGATTCAAATCCATATCTCTTTGAAGTCAGGCTGCATTTGTTAGCCAAGATAACACACCAAGCTGGAAGAACTTTGAAGAGGCCTGGTTTCTGAGGTCATCTTATCCCATTCCTTTGCACCTGGGCAGGGCTGAAGCCAAATTATCTCCTGGAAATTCTAACTAAACACCCTAAATTAGCACTAGCGAAAAACAAAGAAGGAAAAACTCCATCCCAGCTCATGAGCCCCCTAACAGCTCATTACAGTTTGTATGAGAATTTATAGGTTTAACGTTCTTATTAATGTCTAACCTAAATTATTGATCTGATAAGTATTTATTAAGTGCCTACTATGTGCTAAAGCCCCACTATGTGCTGTGATAGACCTGGGCATGAATTATCATGGAAGTACAAAGAAGGGCACCAAACAGACTGGCAGGTCAGGATGCCCACCACCAGGTCATGCTAAGCAGAACTCTAGAAGTGTTCTAGGTGTCAGGCAGCATAGAGGGGTGTCCAGACAGATGAAGAACATAAGCAAAGCCAGGGGATGTGGCTGAGCATGGTGCATTCCAGCATGTGGCTGGAGCTTACAAGAAGTGCTGGGGAGGGGGAAACAAAGGGATTAAGAGACAGGCAGGAGCCAGATCTATGCCAAGGAAAGGAATTTGCTCTATATCGGGAAACCAATGTGAAATGATTTAAGGCTTTTAGGCAAGGTACTGACATAATCAGATTTGCATAGTAGAGATTATTCCATCAGTGCTATGGCTGATGAATGGGAAAGACCAATTAGGGAAGATATTGCAATGGTTTTGCAAGAGATGATATGTGAAGAAGAGAGAGAGAGGTGGAAAAGTCATGTGGGAGGGATTTATGAGTAGACTAGTCAAGACCTGGTGGTTGCCTGGGTGTGGGGGGCATGAAGCAGGAAGGCACGGGCTGATTCATCCCAGTCCTTGGGTTGGGTGTGTGGGTAAATGGTGGGACCATGCATTGAGATGGGCTTCAGAAAGAAGGGTAGATTCAGGGGAGAGGCACTGATGATTGATTATCACCAAGCTCTTGAGGGAAACCCTTGTTTCTTATCTCTTAAAACAGAGACTCAAAAAATTGATGTGATTTGTCCAGAATCATGTTAGGAGTAAGATTCTAATGGAGATTGTTCTATTTCTGGAACTATTTCCCCCATGCCTAGGCAGCTTTGTTTTCTGAGGAACACGGAAAGGGCTCAGCACAGACTAATGTGTGACAAAGCAAACATTTATTACCTAAGTCACCCTGCCATTTGGTATTCATTCATTCATTCAACAAGATTCACTGAACACCTACCACACGCCACACATGTTGGATACAGTGGTAACATGGATAGGAGAGGACCCCACCCACATTGAGCATATATATTCTTACCTAGGGAGGAAGGTAACACACAAATACAGACACAACTCACTGTCAGGGAAAAGTGGAGAGAGTAGCAGGAGTGAGAATGGGGTGCTGTGGGGGTGAGGTGGTCGACACGTGACATTTGATCAAGATCAGAGTGATGAGGGAAAATTATTCAAAGACCTGGGGAAAGAGGGCTCCCAGTGGAGGAAACTTCAAACTTCAAATGCAAGAGCCTTGAGGTACAAACAAGCTTATTCAAGGAATCACAAGAAAGCCAAGGCTCAAAGAAAGGAGTGACTGAGGAAGAGAGTGGTCAGAGGTGAACTTGGAGGCAGGGCCAGCACCTGAGGACTTGTAACATACAAATAGCAGCTTAGATTTATTCTAAGTGGATGGGAAAACCTTGGAAGTTTGGAGCAGGGCTGTGACAATTGTTTACTTACTTAATTTATTAAAAATATACTTATTTCAAGATAACAATGGTCCATGTGTAATTATAAGAAATAATACAGAGAAAAATGGAACTGTGCACCCTTTACCCCCAATGGTAGCATCTTGCCAAACTGTAGTCTGGTATTCTACCCAGGATATTTCTTTGAGGCTTCATTTGCATTTTTCCTACTGGTGTGGAACTTCTCATGTGCACATTTGCCATCTGCATACCCTCTGCAGTGAAAGGTTTGCCCATGTCTTTTGCTCATTTTCTACTTTTCACTGTCTCACAGTTTTTTCACTTTATTTTTGAGAATTCTTTATATGTTCTAGACACAGTCTATAGTCAAATACGTGACTTACAAATATTTTCTCCCAGTCTACAGCCCTTGTCTTTTCATCCTAACAGGGTTTTTTGTTGAACAAAAATTGTTAATGTTGATAAGGTCTGGTTTATAATTTTTTTTTTAGTGCATTGTGCTTTTGGTGTCAAGAGTAAGAACCCTTTGCTTAGCCCTGGAACTGAATTTTCTCCTATGATTGTCTTGGAAGGCAGAAGAGTAAAGTCATGCAGGGTATCTGAGAGCTCAATGGAGATTCAAGGGAAAGGATCAGGATACGGAAGAGGCTTCCGGGAACTTTCTTGTCCCTGAAGGAGTGTTTTGGGGGTAGAAGCTCCTTACCTTCCAGCTTGAGTTAGGCACATAGATGGTCATTTATATAGTTTCAGAATTAGTACTACTCATGTATAATGTGCATCCTTATTTTTCCCTCAAAAGTTTGGGCAAAAGTGTACATTATATACAGCAAAATATGGTATTGTTCATCCCCCCAGGCACTTACAGGGTAATAGGCAGTTTCCCCAATTTGTGGATGAATAGGAAGGACACAAAAAACATTTTTGCTATGTCTCACAATAAAGATGGATGCCATGAGGAAAAGTGCTTCCACAATTACATCAATTACAAGCTGAATGATCTCCCCCCCCCCCCCATGGAGTACTAGCTTTGCTTGACAAAATGGCTGACAAACTATAGTTCTTTAGACTTGGGTATTTGGCAGACATTTTCCTAAATAATGAACAAAGTGAGCCTGTTGTATCAGGAAAAGCAACTGCCTATTTGTTGCCAATAATAACATTTGTGCTTTTAAATGAACGTTAGAATTTTTGTGGAAAAATTTTATTTGCCACTCTGCACTTGACAGCTTTCCAATAGTAAAGGGTGTTTCTGATGGTAATACTAATAAGTACGATCTTTTACTATTGCATAAAGAAATGTGCTTATTTTTGCCTAATAGCTATCAAAAAGGAAAAAAAAAAGAAATGGGCTTACACTTAGGGAGGAGGTGGATAACTCAGTAAACTCATAAACTCCAAGACCCAATGCTTGTTGGTACAATCAGTGTGGGTTAAAGACCCATTCAAAGTATAAGACAGACCAATGAGTTTTAATGTCACACAGTATGACAGTCTCACTAAAATGTCAGATGCCATTTTAATTAATCTTTAGAAAACTTTCACTAATGGAGTTTTCTGTAGCATCAAAGAATATCCACAATTATCTAAAGAGGCTATTAAAATAGTCCCCTCTTTCCCAACTCTCCAGCCCCATGAGGCTGGACATTCTATATACATATTCACCTAAAAGAACACATTGCAAAGGTAGATTGAAGAATCTAGCTGCCTTCTATTAAGCCAAATGTTAAAGATATAAAACAATGGCACTCTAGACACTAAATTTTTATTTTTAAATTAATAAACGTTTAAAAAATCCCTCTGTTTTAATTTCTACTATCTCAAAGATTGATAGGTGCAACCCATATAAACAAAAGCTCTTTCAGTTCCTCAGTTTTTAAGATTGTAAGTGGATCAAAAGGTTAGCAAACTCTTTGCTAAAGCATTAATGTCTCTCCCTTGTGACCAAGTGAGGCATTATCCAGCATTAGTATTCTGCTATGTGCCCAGCCCAGGCTTCCATATGACCCTGAAATACGGGACTTTATTTCCAAGGACAGCTGAACATGATATCAGGGCACCCAGGGCTCTGATAATGGTACATGCCCTTTTCACCTCCTTTTTATTGGTCTTCCTCCCAGTGGGCACCAACAAGCAGACCTTGGTCTCTGTCTTGGCCCTTCTTTTAACCAGCAAGGGGACTCTAGGCAAATCTCTTTGAAGTAATAATGCCCTTCCTTACCAGGATAGTTTTGAGGATTAAATAAAGTTGTGGAGACAAATCTTTAAAGTGCTTATAAATGTAAGTTGTAATCATTTTCCAGCAACGGAAGTTCATCCACATTTATGACCATTTCATAAATAAACCCTTTTTAAAAACATGGCCCAAGGAGGGCTTGAGTGTAAAACAATAGTGCATAGTTTCTGTCTGCAAGGCCCTCTCAGTCCGAGGGGAGAGACCAGCATAAGCAATCACGTGACAATGTGTGTGGGAGATCTTTGAAATCTTAACCAATATTTCCCCCGTGCACCTTCTTGCTGCCTGGCAACCCCTGTATCATTTAGATAACTGGATAATGCCACATCTATACCTCAGTATAGCAGAATAAGAGAAAAAGGTTTTGAGTGTCTTGTTCAAAGGTTGTTCTTGAGAAGATCTAAAGTTTAGATATTACAAAGTGAGATAGGCTCAAGCTTCACTCTCCTCCCCTGAGACTAGAAGAGTCTTTAGGGGTGCTTCTGAGGGGGCAAATTCAATGGGATCTTGGGGCCCAACACAAGGATTCAAGCAAGAGGAACCATGTTGAGAAGGCTTGTACAGTCAAGTCTCCGTAGATTCCAGCAACAGAGGTCAAAGTCAGAACCAGGGGCTTACCCAAGCCCTGATTAGCATCTGCAATCTGTGCCATTGCCGCACTTCTGAGCGACACATCATGCCTGTGCTGGGAGCTGAGAAGCTGCCTTGCATTTCCTTCTCTTTGCCTTCTGACCTCCTCTGCATTGGTCAGCATATTGTCCTCTGATTATGAGCAAAAGTGGTACTTGTGTGTGCCCACAAGACTTTACTCAATCACATTCCAACTAATCTTGGATACACAATGTCCTTTCAATGGCCCAAATTCTGAGCTGTTAACATGTAGAAGGAAAAGCCTTACAGGCTTGTGCTTAGGCAATACCAGATGGAACCGGCCCAAGATTTCCCTTGTCCCCAGTGGGATAAAAGCTCAAACAGACCAGGAAACTGCAAGAGTACAGAGGAAGTGATTCATTATTCCAGGCCTTCCTGGGCAGAAGCAAGCTAGAGGAAGGAGATCAGGGAAGGCCTCCACAGAGGAGGTGACATTTGAACTGGGTGAGGGTAGCTGGGCCTATGAAAATGAGCCTGGATCCTCTCCACTGAACTCAGCCTGTCCAATCAGGAAGAAGAGCCTGGTTCCTGGGAAAGAGGAACATAAGGAGAAGGCACTACCCTGAACCTGAACTTGAACTTGGGTAGAGATCCAGCCAATACCAGTCCTTCTTCAGAAAGCCTTGCATGGCTTTGATTAGAGCATGGATATTACCCAATTTGCAGAACCTTTCACCAACTAATAGTGATCTATACTCCCCATGCTAGCTTCTGGGGTAGGTGAGAGGCTACGAAGCAGTAGAAGAGTCATGATTTATTTATTGAGTATTTAATATACATCAGGCATTGGGCTCAGCATTTATACCTAAATACATTAGCCCATTTCATCCCACTTTGTGATATTTTAAGAAGACTGAAGCTCAAGTTCCTACAACCAGTTAAATGGCAGAAAGAAGATTTGAACCCATGTTTATGTCCCACCTTGATTTCTAGCTTAAATAGCTTAGAATTTATTGGGTAGTTAAGGAGTAAATGCTTAAAAGGTAAATAATAATCCAAGAGGAAAGCTCACATTTGTCTATGTAAGATGCCTTTCTGGTGTTCCCTGCAGATGGGTATCTGTGCTCAAAGTCCTTTTGGTCCTGTCTCCAGCTCATATCCCAAGCTTGTCCACATCTCTAAGTATCAACTCTTCCCATCTAACCCCAGCTACCACACTATCTCTCATCCAGATGAAGCACTACCTTTGACACACTGAGTACAAGCCATATCTTGACAGGGAAAACTGTGGTCCCGGAAGTCATGTTTCTTATAGTCAAAGAGGGTGGTAAGCTAATGTCCACTAAATTGTTCCTGAAGATCCACTTGTCCGTCTTCTATGGCAATAGGATCTCGGTTTTTTCACTGGGCAAATAGTGTGTAGAATAAAGAGGACATCTTCCAGCCTGCTTTTTAGCTGCATGTGGGCCAGTGATGAGGTTTGGACCAAGGGGATTTGAGTGGAAGGGACATGAGCAACTTTTGGCTCCAACCGTTAAAGTGACTGAGGCCACTCTTGTGGATGTCTCAGACCACACATATGATGTGACACACTGGACCCAGCAGCATGAGTGACTCTGTGGAGCAGAGCTGCCACATCAACACCAAGGTTTGTGTCAGAGAGAAACAAACTTCTTTCATGGCTTTTGCAGTTTCTCATATTTATTATGTCCTAATAAATATAAGGGAAGAAAAACATTGAACAAGTTATCACTCAAATATTTGAGTACAGACTATAATAAATGCAATGAAAGAAACCTTCGCAGATGTTTTCCTGAGGAATACAGTGGGGGAGAGGTCCTTTATAATGGTCGGTCATGAAAGGCTTCTCTGAGGAGGAGACATTCAAGCTGAGATGGATGGATTGGGTAAGATTTGGTCAGAGAAAACAGAGGGTCCGGGAAAGAGTATCTGTGAAGAATCTGAGGCTGTAGAGAATTTAGTAGTTGGTAAGATCCTAGAAAGGCCCAATGAGCAGAGCCCCCCTGCACCGATTTTTAGCCAGTCCTCAATTTTGCAATCCTCCCCTCACTGATGGGGGCTGCACCTCCACCCAGAACCTAGACTTGAGGCAGCCCAACTAATTCCAGATCTCTCTTGAAGATATGGATGGGTCAGATGCCTCTAGAAAGATCTGGAGGACAGAGGCAGACCTTCTTCTAAGAAGGAACCCTCAGAGTCCAGCCAGAGAAACTGAATCTACAATTGGGTCCCAGGAGCAAAAGTGGACCCAAGGAAGGGGAGGAAACTGGGAGTGGGAGAGGATGGGAAGTACCAGAGAGACCGGGGATGAGCCAGGAGGGAGGTGCCAAGCAGATATGGAAGCTGATGCTGGCAGATTTAGATACAACCCGGCTGTTTGCCCGGGGGCTACTGTTTACTGGGGGCTTGGTGTCTGCACATGGCTTATGGTTTCATTGCCATTTCTAATGTGTGCCAGGCACAGTGACAAATGCTCTCAGGCAGAATCTCACCTAACCTTCACCAGTGAGTTTATTAAGGGAGACATTATTCCCATTTTACAAATGAAGACACTGAGACTCAGAGAAGGCAAGATAGTTGTCCAAAGTTACCAAGTTGATGGAGCTGGCAGGTGGAGGGTTTGTGTGAACTTCCAACTCCCACAAAATCCCACGTGGGAGGACATAACACATCCGACCCATCCAGAGGCCCACGTAGGCAGAGGACAGCAAACTTCTGACCTGGCAACCAACGATGGCCCATAGCAGTGTTTGGATTAGCTGGCCAATGATTTAAAAAACACAACTGAATTTGAATGCCTTTAGGAAGGGAATGAACTTTGCATTTGTTATAATCTCTCCATTTATTCTCCCATTTATTCCCTGCCTGATCCCAAAAGGCATTTGAGCATTCATGTGGACTCCATTCTAGAAAAACCTTTCCTGTAGCACTGGAAACAGGCTGAAGCTTTCCTGAGTGCTTTTTCCAGACACTCTGGAAATAAATCAGGGACATTCGGCCTAAGTTTATGTAATGTATTAGATATCTAATATCTAATGTATCTAAAATGCACAAACTTCTCTTCTATTGAGGAGGGTGACACATGCAGACAAGGTCATTGCTTCACGCACTAGCCGTATGTGTGTGCTGTAAGTTAGCTAAGAAGGCTGGCTGTCCTGTCAGGGCCCTTTCTCAAGTTCTTCAGAAACAGGAAGTAGTTGCATTTTCTAGGTTCAGAACCCAGCGTGAAGGCCATTGGGATACAAGGAGGTGCAGGGAGGCCACAGAGGGTTTGAGGGAGCAGGCTGGTCCTCCTGTGACTTCTTCAGGCATTTTGTCAAGCTCACTAACTGCATGGTAGCCACACACTTGACTTTTGCCCCTTGGATTCCTACTGTACACCCTATCTTTTTGGTTTGGAATATAACCAGACACCACTGTCAGACCTGTGGTTTCTCTTGCAATGTGTTGACTTCTGAATTCCTGGAGCTTTTCGAAGCACAATTTGCTGACCCTAGTTTGTCTTCTAGGGTGGCCACCCTCCAGTTCACAGGATAGTTAAAGGACTTTGAGTCTCTTTGGTTACAAGTTGCCATGGGCAAGGGAAATCATTTTCCTGAACCCAAAATAGCCATCTCTGTGTTAATTACTTTTTTTTCCTTCAATCATCAATGAACTTAAGGTGTGGAACTCTCCCTGTTAATACATGGGATTTCCCAGTAACTTTCACATTAAGCAAAAAGAGTAAAGAGGCACCACTAAAGTGAGCCACAGAAAGATAGAAATCCTTAACAATACTCCACAGAGAAAAGGTGAAAAGGAATCCCATACCAAAGGATTGGTAGGATGATACCATGTGGGTATGGCCTATGACCTTAAGCTTGAGGGCATCAACATCTGTCATCAGTCCAATGGCACGTGCTAAAGGATCAGTGTAGAGAGCGTGAGTCTTTATACCATTAGTGATATCCATGTCTTGAACTTCTGATTTAGTCTTCTTAATTATCTTAGGCCTTGATACTAGTTTAGGGTACACTGATGACCCTGTAGTACCCACACAGTTGCCTACTGTTGTGTCAGTTAAGGCAGGCAGCCTAGCACCTACACCTGGTGTAGTGTGTTCTTGGATGAGGTTGGTAGTACAGAGTCTCTTGCTATCAAGCTTGACAGGTGGGTATAGTGCGTTGTTAACCTATGGCATTAAACTAACTCCAACTGCGTCAAAATATTTTCTTGTTTTAGATGAAAGCAACTACATTTAAAAAAAAAGATAAATTTAAGTCGTTCATAGTAAGTCTCGTGAAAAGCTATAATCGGGGGTTTTATGCTCTATGAGTGCCTTGAGAATTAAAGTTTAGCAAAAAAGGTGAGAGTGGGGGGAAGTTGCTGAGAAGACAGCACCTATCTCCAACAAGCTAGATGAAGGGGAAAGCGCTTATCCTTAACCTAAACCTTACCCCTTGAAAACTAGTTTCTGCTCTGACAAAATAAGTAGGAAGAGGTGGGACTCTTGGGCTTATGAAATTTCATCATTCAGATGGAAAGCAAAGCATGATTTGCCTAGGGTCATGGTTTATTGCCTCTGAGTAGGCAGGTTCTGAATATGCTATCTTCAAAGCCTCCAATCTGCTGCCCTGTGTCTGTTTTAAATTTCCTCTTCTCTAACGTGTATTTATATCCCGCCTATTACAAGCTGACAAGAACAATCACCAGCATTATCTGTTTGGGTCCTGGTGTAATTCACTTACCTTCTTCCCTCGTTTTCTTTTCTTGCTGTCTAACCAGACCTTCTTATAAAGATAAAGGGAAGAGAGAGGTGGTGCCTCTAGACTTTACTAAAATGCTAACAAACAAACAAAAGAGACTCTTTGGTCCTGAGAACATGAAGAAAATTTAGTACATTCATTCATTAATTATAAAAATTAATAATTTATTAGAGGCTACTGAAGCCAAGGGCAAACCTGTCTAGGCTCACCAAACTTTAACCTGCTTTCTCTGCTTTCAGTTTGTTTAGCGGTCTTAAAACATTGCTAACTCTAGATGAGACATAACTAAGCGATGTATCACAAGACACCCTTCGTCTTCTGTATAGATGACATCCATGACATCATTTGCGATGGAAATGGCTCAGAAACTTAGAGTCAGCTCTTTTCTGCTTTAAGCCAATGGAGACCACTGACCCTGTAACTGGGCCTGCATGGGTGCCTCTTGGTGACCTTTCGATGTCAGAGGACAAAAACCTCTACCCTCAGATCATGCTAATGCCACTGTTTTCTGAGCATAAACAGAAGTCTGACCACACTTGCTCAGGTATACTTGCCAAGTACCTCACTTTTCCTTTAATTGCCTTTCCTCAGGCCTTAGACCACCCTGCTTCAATAGCCCTAAGTCCTATCTTTAGGGAAGTGGATTTGGGATCTGTTCTCCCTTCTCATTTGGCTGCCTCATGAATAAACTCTTTCTTTACTGCAAAGCCTGTCATTTCAGTGAGTGGCATACTGTATGACAGGCAAAAGGAGCCTGGCTCTGCTACCTTGTCCCCAAGACTGCATCAGAAGAACAGGACAAGTGATTTAAGGAGAAGGAAAGAGAAGTTTATTAGTTTTCTAGCAAATGAGGAGGTTTTCACACTCCCTTCTTAAAGTACCAAAGTCCTGCCTAAGAGCAGGAATACAGAGCTTTTAAAGCGGGGAGGGACTTCAGCTTGAAGCTATTGCTGTTGGTTGGTTCTGATTCATCCCATCTTCCGCTAAGACAATCTCATGACCTCTGTCCTGACAATTCTCTGAGCCATCTCCTGTGGTACAAAGAACAAAGGACACTAACACTGCCCCTCCTGACCACTTGCCTAAGGCAGGGATGCAGGTTTTATTTCTGTAAAGGAGTGGGGCACATTTTAGAGAGGCCAATCCCTCTATTAGAATTTGGTGTTCCCTCTGCAAATGAGGCCCTATGCCAGCCAGCAGTATGAAGTGGGGGTAAGGAGGGAGAGGAGCTGGCAGTAGTAGCAGATGCTTTGCCCACAACAGGAGGGAAAAATTGACCAGAGGGGGCTCCCAAGAACAGGTGACATGTCAAGGGGGTTCCCAAGGACTAATCAGATATTTGGTCTATGATTGGGGCCTTCCAGGACTGGGCTACTAGGAAAAGGTGGAGAAGCCACAAAGTGGACATAAGACCAAGGCCACAAGAGAGGGTCTTTGAAGCATGTGCGCCATTGAGGTAACAGTGTTCCTAAGAGTCCAACCCTTATAACATAGAATAACACCCACCAGCACCATGACATTTACAAATATCATGACAATCCCTGGAAATTGAAAAAGGGAGGATTTGCCATTCTCTAGCTTTTTCCAAGAAAAACCATGAATATTCTGCCTCCGACTTAACATAGAATTAAAGAATCAGTATAAAAAGGAGAAATCTTGCTAAACTCAGGGTCTCCCCTACTCTCAGGGGTTGACCCATCTCTTCTCTGGAACATGCCATGCTTTAATAAGCTTCAGTGCTTTGCCTGCTTGGACCTCCTCACTCTGCTCATTTGCTCCACCGACTCAATGCCAGTGTCTGCTCTTACTGGGAAATAAGAATCAGGGAACACATACCTGGCCTCTGGCCCCCACGCCTGACAGTAGGAGTTAAATGGAGAGCAATAGACGGTCCCTTTCCTTCAGGAAACCCAGTCTACTAGAGAACAGCAGACAAAAATCACAAACACCCCGGGCATTTGCAAAAGAGGTTAGCATAAATAAGCTTGATTGGTACTGTTGAAAGTCATGTTTCCACGTTTAGGCTACAGAAGAGAAGAATTGAGCTCTGCTGATTTGACTGAAGTTGTCAAAGTGTGCTCATCGCTAATAATAGTGTCTTTTAAAAAACTCAATTAGAATTATTTTGCCAAAGGTACAGTAAGTGTCTTAAGGACTCCCTGAAAGCAAAGCCAGACTTTTGGTGGACAGTCTTGATTTCCCCAGAGATCTTCAGAGTGATCAGCTCTAGCTCTAGGGATGTGTTTTTGAGTCAGTTTACTAATTCTAGGAGGGAGAAGTGCAAAGAGCTCAGCAGAGTTAGAAAGTGAGTGCAAAGGAAAAAAACAAAAAGCGTGTGCAAAGGGGGAAAATGTCTTAGCTCGTCAGCCGTCAGAAGGACCTGTTTCTTATGTGTTCTGTATACCCTGCTATGGAGGTCTTGGGATCATCTGCCTGGGAGATGTTCAAGGGAAGGGGTAGTTGGGATGGTGATAGCAAAGTCCTAAGGAATGGGGGAGTGTGAACCCTGTGCTAGCATTTCCCTCACCAGTCACCAGTAACTGATCAGACCCCCTGATCTCAACCAGCTGAATCAGAGAACAGAAATGACTATTTTCTCAGTTCTCTGAAGTACACTATATGAGCAGTCCATTGTAGATACACGACAGAGAAATCAATCCATTATTTTGGGTGAAACCCCTCAAAGCACTCTGACAATCCTTCTTATGGGAGAACACTAGGCAGTGGCTATCTGTCTATCCTAGCAGGTGTTAGGAGCAAGGTAAAGTTTATGTGCCACCCTGTGACCTGAGGGGAAATGGAAAAAAGGCTACAAAAAGAATAAAAAGAAGTTTCCTACTAGGAATGTCTGGAGAGCCTCTTTGGGCACACCCTTAGGGGGAACAGGAAGACAGAAAAGGAGACAGGGAGTCAATAGAAAAGTTTTCCTCCTAATCTTGCCATATTTTGTGGAGTTTTATTCTCTCTCTCTCTCTCTTTCTTGATAGAGTCTCACTCTGTTGCCCCAAGCTAGAGTCCCGTTGCCTTAGCCTACTTCACAGCGACCTCAGACTCCTGGGTTTTAGCAATTATCAGATTTAGCCTCCTGAGTAGCTGGGACTACAGGTGCCTGCCACCACACCCAGCTAATTTTTCTATTTTTAGTAGAGATGGGGTCTCACTCCTGTACAGGCTGGTCTTGAACTCTTGCCCTTGAATAATCCTCCTACTCTGGCCACCCAGAGTGCTAGAATTATGGGTGTGAGCCATCATGCTGGGCCAATATTTCGTAGCTTTTTAGATGCTGTGGTAGTTCTAAGAGGCCCCTTGCCTGAGTGAGGTGGGTCTAAAGAGCATGAGATTTTGCCTTTGATTAGGTTATTTAATATGGGGAAAGGTAAGGGGTTTTGCAGACATCTCTAATCACTTGACTTTGAGTCAATCAAAAGGAGATTATCCTAGGTGAGCCTGGTTTAATCAGGTGAACCCTTTAAGTGAGGATAAAAGGATCCAAGAGGTTGGAAGTAGGAGGTGCCCTCTCCTGCTGCTTGCAAAGAAGCAAACTGCCATGTTGTAGAGAGGGTCATGTGGCAGGAACTGCACACAGCCTCCTGGTCCCAAGGGCCTCAGGTCTACAACTGCAAGGAACTTAATTCTACCGGCAACTTTCGAGTTTGGAAGAGGACCCCAATCTGCAGACGAGATAGCAGCCCTGACTGACACCTTGATTTCAGTTTTATGAGACTCTGGCCTAAGAAACTCAGGTGAGCCCAGACTTCTGGCCCAAAGAAACTGTGAGATAGCAAGAGGGCATTGTTTTAAGCCGCCGTATTGTGATACACAGCAATAGGAAACGAATGTAGGTGATCCATTGTAAGATGTGCTGCTGATGGTAAGACATACTGTTGACTTCATGACTTTGGGAAAACAATAAAAACTACAACATGAAGTGTTTACACCAGTTATAAGGCATGAATTTTAAGACATTCTGATTGAAGAAAACAATACAATGAAACGTGTTTGTCTTGTTATTAAAGAAACGGTATTACTGTATTACTGCATTTGTGCAGCACCTAGAAATTTCCCAAGCCCTTTCCCATATATCTTCTGTAGTCCTCTTGACAACTCTGGATAGCTGAAAGGGGAGGCATGGTGATGACAAAACTGAGGTACACAAAAGTTAAATGTTAAACTCAAGGTGATGACACAGAGCCAGGATCAGAATCTAGGTTTGCACTCTCCAGTCTTCCAGGACCAGCACAGGGTGAAACCCTGCCTCCAACCACCAGGGTAGAGTGAGCGCCACAGAAGCTATATTTTCTCCCACCTGGGCCCGCCAGCCCCCTACTGAATCCGACTGGATTGGAAGTGTGTTTCAGATGCAGGGACGTCAGTCCGCGTGCAGCACACCTACTTAGATATGGGCTAGCTGAAAAAGACACACTGAGATAATTATATTTCCTCTTTCAGGAATTATGAAGCCTTAATTCAGAGGTAAAGCAGGAGGTCTTGGGAGCCACAGGTCATCGGAGCAGGTGGGAGCAGACACCATGTGTGATGGAAGGAGGCCACACACTGGGGGCAGGGAATGGCGCAGTGGAGAAGCAGAGATGCTACTCCATCACAGTTCGATTCTGAAATCATGGTCTCTGCACAGGAGCAGTATGCCGTGAATATTAGGAACTGTGTTTTCCCCCAGACTTTATTCTGAATTTTCTGGGAGCTACACGTGGACTATGAAGTAGGCGAAAGACTGAATGATCATGTCATCCAAACTAAACAAGCTTGCAAAGATGCAGCAAGACTGGGGTGGGGGGAGAGGAGAGGTGGCTGGTGAGTTCCTGCTTTGCCTTAGGCTCTGCCAGAGAAATCTGCAGATAGCATAGGATTAATTCAGAGAATCAAAAGAGGAGGAGAAGAGGGAGGCCTTTGGGAAGGCAGAGTGCAGTGGGCAAAATAATTATATGGCTGGGTTAGGGCCCACCTCGTCTCTTGAGCCAATCCCACCAGTGCCACCTATATGATTCTGTAGGGATTCAGGAAGGACCTGGCCAGCCAGAATGGCTGGTTGACTTCACCTGCCTGGGGCAGAGAACCCAGAGGAGGCAGGGCCAGAGCTGAGCCATTCTGTGACAGCTCCTCCCACCCAGGCTGGAGGCAGGGGCTATGCCCCAACAAAGAATCCCTTCCTCAAGGCAGGAATCTGGGAAATGTTCCTGAGAATCTGTAAATCTTTAACAGAGCCCCAACTAATGAAACAGTCACTTAGCTGCTTAGTTCACCAACCTCATCTAGACCAAGAATAGTCAAGAGTTGGAAGTCTTTTAGAAAGATTCCAAACTGGAACAGAGTTGCCAAAATAGATGTCACAGTGTCTACCCACTAATCCTTGTGGAAACTGGCATTTGAGGCTGTAGCTACCACTTAAGGTAGTTAGTCTGTATCAGGCCCTTTGCATGCATTGCCTTTCATTTCTTCCTCACACCAACCCTGGGGATATTATTATTATTTTTTTAATTATCTTTTATTGAGTCATAGCTGTGTACAATAATTCAGTCATGGAATACAGTGTGCAGGCTTCACATACAATCGGAGATATTTTTATCAACCTGATTAATACAACATTCATGATATTTTCTCATTTACTATATGAAAACAATTTTGATCCGTATTTAGAAGTTTTCTCCTGACCCTTCACATATGCACCACAAGTGTGATCTCACCCTTTATCCTCTCTCCCCCCACCCTCTCCCTCTCCTTCCCTCCCTCACCCCTTTCACCATCTTATTGTGCAATAAGTGGATTGTAGCCTTCGCTTTCTTGCAGAAATAATATGAATAATGATGCCATATTTCCTGAAATAATATTTAAAATAATATTTGTTTAATCTTTTTTCTTAAATATAACATACCCTGAACATTCTAATTACATTTAGGAAACAATTTGCTTGCCATTGGTTGGGGAAAAGAGAACCTTTTAAAAAAATGATGCTGGAAGCCCGTATTTTTCTGCTGTCTTTTATAGTGGCAAAGAAATTAAGAATTTTGTGAGGATAACTTAACCACATTATATAACCATATTGACATGTGCTTCTGTCTACAAACCTTAGAACCTTTTAAAATTCCTTCTGAAATCTCAGCTGGACAGAATGCATTAGTTGGCAAGGAAAAGCCACATGTTGTACTTGTTTGGGCATCTAAGTGAATTACAAAATTATAAAGGTTTGCTAGGACCTTAATACAATTTCAAACTGTAGATGGAGTTGAATGCCATGGACATTAAATCTTTACTAAGACATTTGTTGGGAATCATGGCATTGTATAAATTAATCTAAAGAACAGAACCGAACATGGTAAAGATAGTCTCTAATGTTTATCTCGCCCCCAGAAGATAGCCAGATGGCCTTGTAATGCTTTAATCTGGCACTATTACTACTTATCAATTGTTTAGACATTCAGTTTTGAGCTGGGTATTAATCCCTTGTGTCAACATAGGGATTCTCTTTTGTAATTATAATTACATATAATCTTATCTAATTATGTCTAAAGATGTCCTAAAGATTCTCCTAAAATTATTTCTGTCAATGCAAGGAATATTTAAGAGTATAATATAATAATCACAGGAAAATTTAACAATATATATTTTATGGATAAAAGTATATTTAAAACTAATACATTTTAAATACAGATTTTGTTTGCTGGAGTTATTTTTATGCCCCAGAGTATAACCCATTGTAATTGTGTTCTGCTGATTTAATGAATTTAATTAGTGAAAAAATTCTCAAGACCAGATACAATCCCAAATGTGTTCATCTGAAACCATAGTGAATCTATTTATAGAAAACACTGGTGTATTGTTTCAGTACAGATACTTGCTTCTCTAAATTTGTGTGTATTTTGGGGTCTTGGAGAGAAACAGTAAAGGCATCAGTAGTAAGGAAGGTTTAGAGAAGCATAGTAAAAATTGTCACAACAGTGAGAAATTGTTGAATCTATTTTAACTGGACAATAGTCCTTCCATGAAAAGAAGCAATACATACTCATTTATTTTTTACTTACCTCCTCTTCTAATCAGATAACTGGCTTCTGCCTCAACCACTCCAGTGAAATTTTTGTGTCAGAGTCACTGAGGGACAGCCTCCCTCTCACTAATTAAAGAGCTTCTTTTAGAATCTTTTCCAACATTTATGGGCTATATGTAATCTACTTCTCTGTAAGGTATCTCCTTTGGAATGCATGACTTTCTGCTACCTTGACAAATATTATTCTCTTAATTCTTTCTATCTTGTTAAAAGTCCTTGATCCTTTTTAGATCAATTTTTCTTCCCACGTATACCATAAAATTCTCCCAGAAGTTCCTTAATTCTAACAGTGAATTCTTTATCTGCCACTCCAATTTCCATCCTTCCATTTCAAACACTATAAATTCAAGTTTTCCTACTATTGGAAAAAAAAAGTTTTCCTTTAATTTTCTTATCATTTCTGTCATACACTCTTGAAAGAACATACCAACTTTAACTCACCTTTCCTATTTTCCTTAATATTTATTTAATCACATAGTCCTATCAAGCTTTGCAAAAATACTCCTCTTAAATCTAGTTCCTTCTCTTTATTCCCAAGGGAATGACCTAAAACTGGATCGTTTTCTTGAAACTAAAATGCTAAGCATCTTCCTAGTTAGATTCCTAATGTCAGTCTCCTTACACAAGTTTTTGTTAAGAAAATAACCTCCATGAATAGTTTTCCACTTCTGTATAATTTGGGCTTTTGGAGCATAATCTGATAACCTGGGTTAATAAACTGAATGGTAACTGTGCTTTGGAAGTTATAGAATTGATCTGGAAAGATTTAAAGAAAAATATGGCTCTGAATACTTGCTCTTTCCACTCTCCAATTTATGAAATGAAGGGGTAGGGTGTTTAGGAGGTGATTAAATCGTAAGCATGAAGCTGTTATTAATGGAATTAGTGACTTCCTCAAAGATTCCCAAGGGAGCTTGCTTGTCCTTTCCATCCTGTGAGGACACAGTGTGAAGGTGCCATTCATGAAACAGAGAGCAAGCTAGTGCCCTGACCTTGATCTTCTCAGCCTCTGGAACCACAAGAAACACATTTCTGTTGTTTATAAATTACTGAGTCTGAAGTATCTTGTTATAGCAGCCAGAATGAGTTAAGATAGTTCCCAAAGTCATTTGTTTACATTCTAAAGGTAACAAAACCCAAACATAACTTGGTTTCCTCTTCTTCAAAGTGGAAGAAGCAGATGACACTATTTCTGGGTAGTGCCCTTCCTCTTCCTGCAGAGAATTTGTTTGCATTATACAGACTTTCTCTCCTCCACCCTCTAGGCATTTTTGAAAGGTTTAGATGTGTCAGCTTATTATAGAAGTTCCAAGTCTCAGAATTTTGGATTTCCTTCCTTGATTCAAATTGTACTATATGCAAAAATGATAGTAGGTCCACATTGAGGTGCACGTGAGGAATTGGAATGTGTCACCACTAGAGCTCAGTGATAAATATTTCTATCTTTGGGCCTGCACCATTCTGTTTTGGTTATTACACTTTTGTTCTATAGCCAAAGTCTGTTAAGGTGATGCCTCCAGTTTTACGACTTTGTGAAACTAAACTTGTGATGTGCCCAAGATACTTTTCAAGTTCCTGTAACTTAGTGGGACTCAATTTTCAAGTGAAGTTTCTATTATTAATCTTATTAAAAATATTTTTAGCTTTTATAATAGTGGGTGTAAAGCAGACACATGGCTTTAATTCCTATACCTCAGAAACAACCAAATTATGATCTAATGTGTCCAAGAAAGAGAACATTATCTCACAGTGTATACACTATTCTTTACCTTCTTATTTCTTTAGTATATCACTTTTTGTCATTTTTTACCATTATATACTTTATTTTTCTTTCCAGCCATTAATGATTTTAAAAATATCATTTTAACATTTTCTCCAACATTTTGCGATGCTCTATACTAAAAGTTTATCTTCAAACATCTCTTCCCTTTTCAGAGAAGCTGTCTTACAGTGTAGTTATGTTCCCTAAAAATGGTGGGTTTTACTAGTGGGTAGAATCTTACAAAGATACAGAACTTACACAGAATAGTGGATATTCAGACGAGGTAGAGTGGGAAGACATGATGAAATTGGAGTTGAATATCCTTGAGCTAGTAAATTAACAGACAAAAGTAACCCATAGCAAAACCACTGCATGAAAGTATATTCCTTTCAGGGGAGAAAGCATCCAAAAAGACTATAATTTGTATTAAAAAAAACAAATAAAGAGGAGCTAAGAACCCAGGAATTAGGGTGGCCAATTTTTCTGCTAATTATTTGCAATGTATATTCTTATATAAAATTATAAAGATAATCTTGACTTTCATTTATACCAGGCCCTTTTTTCTGCACACTTTCCTAAATAATCCCTTGAACAATTATTTTCTTTTCAGACAAACCAAATATATCTTTCTGCATGTGCCTATTGTTTATAAATAGCTATAACTTTCTTTGATCTTCATCTTTCTTTTGATATGAGGGAAGTCATTTAAACTCTTTGAACTTTGCTTTTTCTAATCCATAAAACAGGAATAATAATAACTTTCATTAAAGAGTATTGTGAGGATTAACAAGAGTGCATAAAAAATTAATCAGTTTAATCCCAATGTAAAAATGGGAGATAGCCTCTATTATTATTAAATTTTAATTGTTTAGTAATTTTAACAAATTGCAGATCCTACCTTGTTGAAAAACAATAGACAATCTGCAACATTTAAAAGACTTTTATCATTCCTTGAATTTGCCTCTAAATTTATGTTAAAGTATCATTTTAATTTAGAATTTTAAGCTTAGATTTTTTTTAGGCAGCTTATCATCCAACATGATTGAATTACAGGGTTATAGACTTCAAGGAGACAGAAATCATGTAATCTAACACATCTATTTTATAATTAGCTAAAGTGATATCCTGAAAGATTTTATGTCTTGCTAAGTGGCTTCTATTCAGTTAATGAAATCTCCAAAACTAGAACACTTTCTTTCCGACTCCTCTTTCTTTTTTTATAACTTCATAGATTTAGTGGGCAACAAATTTTCTGTCATGTGGATGAATTGTATAGTGATGAAGTCAGGGACTTCAGTGTACCTGTCACCTCAATACCACACATTGAAAAAGAGGAAGTCAAACTATCTCTGGCTATGACGTGATTTGATACTTATAAAACCTTAAAGGCTCCTCCAAAAGTCTTCTATAATTTATAAATGAATTCAATAAAGTCTCATATTATGAAATTAATGTATAAAAATCACTAGCTCTTCTATTTACTAACAACTGCCAAACTGAGAATCAAATCAAGAACTCAATACCATTTACAAGAGCTGCAAAAATATTAAATATATTTAACCAAGGAGGTGAAAGATCTCTACAAGGAGAACCACTACAAAACACTGACTCTTTTTTCTTTCTTTCTTTTTTTTTTTTTTTTTTTTGCAGTTTTTGGCCAGGGCTGGGTTTGAACCCACTACCTCTGGCATATGGGGCCAGCACCTACTCCTTTGAGCCACAGGCACTGCCCTGACTCCTTTTTATTTATTTTTTATTTTTTTGGAGTTTTTGGCTGGGGCTGGATTTGAACCCGCCACCTCTGGCATATGGGGCCGGCGCCCTACTCCTTTAAGCCACAGGCACCGCCCACACTGACTCCTTTTTTGAAGTGTTTTCCCCTCTCTAAGACAGTCTCTACTTACTGAATCCTAGTATTCATTTCATCCAAGACATCTGATGTTAGGCGATTCTAGCCTCTATGTTAACATGTCCTAAATACTACTGACAGTCTTGAAGATTATAGTGGTAGTTACTACAACCTCTATTACTATTCCCAATGGAGGTTGTGTGAGTGAAAAAACAGCCACTAAAGCTAAGTATCTTAGAAATCTATTTAAATACTAAGAAGCAATAGGATAGCAGTGTGATTTATACAGAAATTTCATCAATGCATAACACTTCTTATGCACTACGAAAGTATCAACTTAATGCTGTATATTTATATAAAATAAAAAATAATTAAGTTACATATAATTATGAGGATTTATTTCATTTTGTTTTCTTCTTACACAAATACCTTAAGAAAGTATCTTACGCCTCAACCATAATACTTATAGTCTTGCACTAAGGGAAGCAGTTAAACAGGGTTTGATCATTAAAGAAGACTTACAGGATGCAAAATGAAAATCTTACGAATTTACAGTTTGCTTCAGGTAAAATATATAATACAGCAATGTTACTGAAGTAAGAATATACTTGAAGTAAGGATATGCCTCGCAACAAGGGTCCAGGTTCAAGCTTCAATTACTATCCTCTTATAATGGTATACTAGATGTCCTTTCTTTCTTGGATCAGGACCCACCAATCTGTGGAGAGCACCTTAGAACCAGGCATCCAAAATAGTGTCTCATCTGGGGCATCTTACAAGCTAGGCTATTCTTACTGGATATATAAAAATGTTCTTACTGTGTAACTATACCGAAGGCACAGCCTTGTGAGGGTCTCACTGAGACTAGGCCTAACTCATCAATCTCTCTGTTGTCAATAAACAATGCTGAGAAGCTGTCATAAACCTCCCTGAAACTTCGTAGATCATAGTTACAATCAACACTATTCATCTTATTTTTACATTTCTTATTTTAATAAAATAGAACGGGCTTATTCCTCACTTAGTTGGAATTAACCCTTACAACTTCATCCATTTCCCATGTCTATGGTCAAGCCCTTGTTAGAATAAAACAAGCTCTCTGGTTGGACAGCCATTACTTGCGATATAACATTGCATAATTAGATTCTGTGAACAACTAAAATCACATACATTTTTGATAACCACTGAGGAGTTATATGGATTTAAACAGACAACAAAATCATCCCATAAGATTAGCACAAACTTTCTCATAGTTTTATACTAAGCTCAATTTCTTTTCCTCTTTAATCTACATAGACCTGCACTTCAGAGTACATATGTGCTGAATGGTTAAGAAATGTAACCAATTTATCATTTATCAGTCTAACTATTTTTCATGCCAATTCTTTTTATAGGGATAACATCCTGACAGAGTGGTAATTCAATCCCACAATGAATGTGATCTTCAACATTAGTGTTCTAAATTGTATTATGTTCTACAATGTTAGCTATTCATATAATCTCTGCGTAAGAGCATCAGGCCATACTCTGAATATATGGTTGCAGTGCAAATCATCTAGTATTAAAATATAATTATTTTGTTCCTTCCAACAAAATTTGCCTCTTCTTATATATTACATAATATTTCTAATAATAGATGAAAGACTTTAAAGCTCTTTTATTTTTGAACAGAGCAGTTCTGTTTGATGCATCAAAAGTGATATTGCCTTCAGGTAATAACCACTTTAAAATGACTAGGAAATAAATTTGGAACTCAAAAATGTTGAATTCACCAGGATAAGGTCACATGAAGAGCAGTCACTACTGACACTTCCCATTATCATCCACATCAAATCTCTGGCGTCTCATTTTCAGGGATGCAAGCCCATCAAATTGTACCAAACAATTTCCCTTTGTTAATGTTTCAAGATCCATTTTGTTCTTCCAGGTACTTACAGGTTTCCTTGCACAACAATAAGGCAAATTGCTAGTTTCTCATGTGATATTATAACCAATGGGACCTTCTACTGTCATTAATGCTTCTTGAACCTCTTTAGTGGGCACACAATGTTCACTTGATTGCGAATGAACACAGTGTTCTCCAGATTCTACTTGGCAATAATACTATGGATTCCTTGGTAATAGTTACATTTTGTGAAATGAGAACCAAAAAGCATAGCCACATTTGTGTTGTTTGATATAGCCAAGTCAGAGTTAGGCTAGATTGCTGGCAGAAATATGTTTATTATTTTGGCCATTGCCAAACTCATTTCTTGGTTCTTTAAAAGAAGAGGTTTTGAAAAACAAACCACCCTATCCCGAGGCACATTTGAATCTCAGGTAAGAAAACCTATTACTCTCTTGTTCTAAATCTCTATCCGACTTACGTTATTACAGAATTCTTTTTGTAAGACTTATTTATTGATGTTCTTCCCTTTAACATCATAATTTTGTTCTATTTATTATTACTTTTAATCCAATTTTTCATTCCTGAATAGGTCCCTCTAGTTTAGCCTCTGGGCTGTAAGATAGCTAATATCACTATGTGCTGTGCCAGATCTTCCATTTGACTTCTTCCCAATTGCAGGGAGTCAGAATAGGTAACCACAAAGACATGGAATAGTTACACCCAATTTGGTGAGGTGTGGGTAAGAAATAAACCACTTCATGAATCCCTTTGGAATTCCTACAGTTATGTTCAACTTAATAGACACTGAATTTTGCTTTGAAATATTCCCAGCCCTTGGGATCCTTAGTGTTAACTTCAGTCCAAAAACTTTTTGGTTCAGCATTGAAAAACAAAGCTGTGGTGGAGTAGTAAATATTTGTATGTCAGTTGCTGTATCATCCTCTAGTCCTTCTTTCCTAATTTCATCATGAAAGCATAATAATTTATTTAATGAAGACTTATCTTCAGTTTACCAATTTAAGTTGTAAAAAAATGCTATAAATTTGTGGACCATCTCTTCAATCCTTTGCATCCCTCATATTTTTCAGAAGGGGTTTTATTGTCAATTCCAATTTTCTATTAACCATTACTTTGAGGGGCACTAAATAATATGACAATCCTATAGAACATGACATTTTCACATATTAGTGCATGAAATGGGCAATGAAATGAATACCTTGAGCTGATGAAATCTAAGGAAGGCCAAACTATTTGCAATGTTTTTCTTCCACTTTTTGATAGTATTAGCAGTATTGACCTCAGTCACTGGTTATACATGCCAAATTCATAATATATTATTAAGTTTTGTCAATATCCATTTATATCCCCTAGAGAAGTGAGTAAAAAGTCTATGCAATCTACTTTCTAGCTGTGGGCTAGACACGTCTTGGATATAATTCCCAGGGTAAACTTAAATGCTGTCTTTCCTATTAGCAAACAGGGCTAATTTTATGAACAGTTTGTGCATTAGTAGGGATCAGCGATATATGTTTCTTTGTTTTATCTCTTCATGGCTTTATTTCCCTCATATGAACTCACATCATGGGACTGGTTTGCCCTGTCAAAAGGCAGAGCTGGGGCATGAACTTGCTGAGTCAATCACCTGCAGATTTGCATAGGGTTTCTTTGATGAGCATCAACCTGTCCTATTCAGTTTGCCTCAAATTTTCTGTAGGAATTTCCAGGTAAAAGTATCATTCATGAGAATCCCTTTTGTACTTGAAATAGTGTGGTCTACAGCTAGCACTTTTAACAAAATTTTATTGTTATTGATGCAGGACAAGGCCGCCCGATGACCTGCCTGCCACCTGGGCCCTGGCGGTGCTGATGCTATGGCGGATGGAGAAACCAGCTTGCTGGAAGGGCCGGACACCTGCCAGGAAGACCCTGGTGCCTTGCTGTCTCCTTTCTGCTCTTTTGACTGGCCAATTTCATGTCAGTTTCCAGGGCCTGAGTCTTCATTGGACAGCTGGCTGTAACTGAAGAAGACCCAAGCCCTAAAAGTCAACATTGAGTTGGCAAAACAACCCCCTGTGACCATATAAACCCCTGAGCAGAGAGCTCAAGGACAGACCTCTAAGAGGGAGCAGAAGATCTTGTTCCCTCCTGGGTCCTCTCTTCCAGGAGGTTTGGTTCTTGTAGTTGTTGTAATTCTGTTTCTGTAAGTAAATCCTGACTTACCACTAATCCCGTGGTCCGTGGATTCATTCTTCAAATCATGGAGACCAAGAACCTGAAACTCTGGTATCGTATTTGGCGAGCCAGCCAGGAGAACAGATCAAGTTCTGGTAACATTATGATCATATAGTCCTAATGAAACAACTTGGATTGTGGTCTCCTGCAGTTTAAGAAGGCTTCTGGCTCTTCAGTACCCAATCAAAAAAAAATTTTTTTTCTTGCAAATTTATGGTTGAGGTCCAGCAGTATTCTTAATGAAGAATATGATTTCTCCAGAAGCCAGTCTCTCTAGCTGTTGAACTTCCTTTATAGTCTGAAGTGTGGGGAGCTGTATCAATGTAGTCCAAGTTTACATGGCATATCATATATTGTTCCAGCTTATGCAATTAGTCCAAACTTCTTAGGCTGAAAGGGACCTGGATTTTGAGCAGGACTAGACAATCAGATATTGGGTCAAGAAACTCTGTCTTCTGTAACTATATTAATATTAACCTAGGTATTTTTACATATAATGTTGGAGGTTCAGCCAAACCTTTCTTGCTGAAATTCTTCTGAGTGAAGATAAATCAATCATAACCCTTTTGGGATTTTATATTCTAGAAAGTTCATGGAGAGAAAGTTGTGGTTCCCCTCAGCTTCCATAAAATTTTATCAAGGTTTTTCTTGACACTGAATCAATTTTCTTTTTTGTTTTGCCATTTTAATTAGCCATTCTGAGACTTCTACACTGTTTGCTCAAATTGTTGACCTTATTCCTATTTTGATTTTCATTGTTTTGTAAAGTCATAACATTTTTATCTTTAAGTTGTATATGAATGAGGTAGCTCTGAGATGAAAGTTCTGAGATTACCTCTTTATATCCTACTGAGGCTCCCAAAAAGAAGTCACATAGAGTATTTGTGCTAGAGGGTCTTTTTAAAATACAGTATCAATTATTACCTAGGTGAGGGGCATCTCATTAGGAGCTTATTTTTTGTTGTCATACAGGCATTCCAATACATCTTGCACAAATAGCAAATATAAGGTTTCAGTAGGTGGTGTTCATTTATAATAACACGGGAGGGGCTGGATAATTAATGAATCCCTTAATTCATTCTAGTAAAGTAAGGACATCTCTGTGAACCAGAACAAAGGGAGCGACCATTTAAATATCCACTTGAGCCCAAACATGCTCCTTAGCTCTGTAGTGTTCGACGGCAGAGAAAAAGCCCTTTGATCTAAAATTCTCAGGATTCATGTTAATAAGGGCTCATCTGCTTTTGATGATACACAAATTTACTTGATTCCTTCAGCATATTACTACTTTTGTAAATTTTTATCCTTTTATTATGAACTTGCTCCATTTTACTGGTAATTGGCCTCATAGGCATAGTCAATTTATTAAATGTTGCAGTTACCTGAGTTTTTTGGTCATAGTTCCTCCTGCCTGAGGGTAAATCTCAACTGAAAGATTTGGCTAGTACAGAAAGCATTAACTACGCAACTAATTTATTAGGCAATCTGCTATCAGTTTAAAGTTCCTCTTAGTTCATTTTAATAGCTTCTGATGTTCAGGTTCTACCATTTCCAGATTCCACTGGAAAAGTTTTATTATCAGTAACACAATCAGCTGCAATGACAGAGTCTTCAAGAGGTCTCACTGAAACCAGTTGTAAATCATCACTCTCACTATTTTCAATAAACAATACTGACAAGCTAATGTAAACTACCCTAAACTCCTCAGACCCATGATTACAAGCAACATAAGTATAATTTATGCTTTGATTGTTTGTCAGTGTCTGGCATAGCTTACTTCATTAAAACATTATCAGGCTAATTTCAATCTTGTTAGAGTTAACCCTTATATTCCAAATGGTATAGTAATATCTTTTCATAAAATCTGAATACAACAACCATTAACTCTAATGTATTATATTACCCTTTAAAAGTTTCCTGGAATAGTAGTTAGAGCAAGAAGTTCAATTGCCAAAAAGTTAAATTTAATAATTTGAGTATTGATAAGAAGGGTGTGTGTGTGTGTGTGTGTATAGACATATATGAAGTCTGTCCAGAAATTATCCAGCCATATTATTATATCTCTATAATAACATATGTCTGGATAGTTTCTGGACACCATACACACACTCACATATATATGCACAAGTACCTATATACCTATATTATACACACATAGTATATATGTAAAATTATTTTTAAATATTTTCTTCCTCTTATGATGCTTATCTCTAATTGTGTGTCTATTCCTTCACCTACTATGGATAAAGATATGAAGCGTCTTTGTAGCGGCATTTTTGTCATTACTAGAGTATAACTCATCCTATTTTAAACTTGTTGGGTGATACTCTCATACAGGGAGCTCTATTTTCTGTCTTTCTGGGATCTATGGTAACATTTACTGTCTATCCTTACTTCTTTCCCTGAATCATTTACTAAAAAAAACCTAATAGCATATGCAAAACACAAAATTTGTTAAGATGATGTCTACTCCCTTGGATGTCTTTCATTTTAATGATTGCCTTTCTCCCCCGCCCCCCTCCCCTCGTCCCCAAGGGATAGATTCACTTCAATTCATTTATCCTTTGTTTTCAACCAATATCCAGACCATGGCCACCATTCCACTGTTCCTTGTTACATTAAAAATGCACATTTTAAAAACATTCAGAACATTTTGGAAACTGAACAAATCAGACTGTCCATATCACATAGTCTCAACTTTGGTTTTTTAATAGTTTCAGTTTCCTCTTCTGTTAATTTTTTTCTGTTTTGATCTTTATTGCCACTAGCAATTGTGGCAGCCAAGGCCAGACAGTCTACTTGACTACACTTTCATTATGTGACTGCCTTACATCTGCCACATTCAAACTTTATGAAATTGTGATCTGCCATTTTCTACATTAAAATAAACACTACATTTTATTATTATAAAAGGGGAAAAAGAGACTATGCTGGGCACAAAAAACATAGTTACCATGGCTCTCTCTACATAGAATGTAGTAAAGAGAATGGAGGAGTGGGGAATGAGATAGCAGGAGGCTTGCTCACATAACTAAGTATTGGGGGTTTTGTTTGTTTTTAATCCTGTAAATACTAGGCTGAAACAGTAATTTTCTAGATTTGACTTAATCTTCCTTTGAATTCATTTCCAAAGGAATAATATCTTTTAAGCTTATTACCCAAGAAATCAAATTCAGTGTTTTTGTTAAACTAAAAGAATGACACAGGTTATGTCCTGAATTATAGTTATCACCACCTGCTCAGCCATCTTTAATTCCTTGCTAGGCAAAGGAAACAGAGGGAAAGCTTAATGGAAAAACTTTTGGGGTGGGAATGGGGGCATAAGGTGGTACAAGAAGGAAATTGAAATTTTTTCCTCCTATATTAGGTTGTCTTTTTAATCTGTTCATAGTGTCTATTTCTAAAATAAATTTTATTGTGTATATTTAAAATATACTGATATTATCATGCAAATCAAAAAATTTCTAAAGTCAAATATGGATACTTATTTTTTTCTTTCATTGCTATGCCTTTAGTGTCAGATAATCCCCTAAATCGCTGTCAGATCCAATGTCATGAAGCTTTTGCCCTATATTTTCTTATGAGCTATATTTACATTTACATGTATTTACATTGCATTAAGTTATATATTACAAAGACTTAAGTCTTACATATACATACTACATATTGATCTATTTTTAGTTGATTTTTGTGTATGGTATTATGTAAAAACCCAGCTTCTTGAGGATTTTTGCAACAATAACGGACATTCATCTGGAGTTGTCTTTTCTTATAACATCTTTGACACTGGTATCAAGAGAATACTGGCCTCATAGAATAAATTAGGAAATGTTCCTTCTTTTATAATTTTTGGAAAAGGTTGAGAAGGATTAGTGGTAGTTCTTTTTTATATTTTATTTTATTTTATTTTTAATTTTTATTAAATCATAATTGTGTACATTGGTGCAATCATGGGGCACAATGTGCAGACTTCATATACAATCTGAAATATTTTCATTGAACTATTTAACATAGCCTTCATGGCCTTTTAATCACTATATGAAGACA